>CM040421.1:40470877-40535089 GCA_022702705.1 Papilionanthe hookeriana x Papilionanthe teres
GAGGTCATTATGTCGTAAGTTGACCATTTTGACTAAAATTAACTTTTTCGGGTCACAAGCTTCATATATTTTTTTGCTAAAAGTTGATTTATCGTCTAAAGTTGATTTATCATTTGATCAAAGTCGTATTTGGTCAAAAGTCGAGCATATCGTCAATTGCATTATTCAGCTTAAAATTGATCATTTTTAATTAAAATTGATCGGTTGTCAAAAGTCGGATCTATTGGGTCATCGTATTACAACAGTTAAGATCAATATTTTGACCAAAGTCGATTTCACGAAAGATTAACTTATCGAGTGAATAATCGGGTCATTAGATCTAAAATTAACTATTTTCGGCTCAAGATTTACTTTTTGGTCAAAAACCGACCATTTTCAGTCAATGGGTCAACGCGCCATTTGGTTAGAATCGGCCATTTTGACTAAAGATTACTTTTCGTCAAAAGTTGACCTATTTTCGACTAAAATCAATTTTTTAATAAAAGTTAACCTATCGCAAGAAGAAGTACATTTAGGTTAGAGACGACTATTTCTTTAATTAAAGTCGATTTTTCGTGTCAAATACCTATTTCGTTAATGAATGTAATGTCATTAATCGACCATTTTCATCAAAGATGACTTTTTGGTCAAAAGTAGGGATCATTTTAAATAAAGGCCGTCATCGGTTACAAATCAATTCATTTTAACCAAAAGTCGATTTTTCGTCAAAAGTTTAATTTATTCGGTTAATGAAATGGTATATTTACGTATACATACATAAATATATATATTTAAATTTACGTGTGTGTGTATATATATATACGTAGAATTAATTCAATCTCTCGACCAAAAAGTCAACTTAATAAAATTACTAACGATTGACCTAACGACAAACTCACGCTTCAATAAGTTAAATTTCACCAAAAAGTCAATTTTGGTCAAAATAACACTTGATCTAATGACTCACTACTGACCAATAGGTCAACTTTTGGACTAAAAGTCAACTTTAGTCAAAATGGTCAATTTAATTCAATGATCAACCCATTGATCAAATTGTTCAAATTTTGACCAAAAAGTTAACTTTTCGTTAAATACACCGATGATCTAATCGCCAATTATTAACCAAATAAGTAAAACTTCGATAAAAATGTAACCTTTAGTCATAATTGTCAACTTCGACCTAACAACTAACGACTGGATCCAATAACAGATCGACTTTCACTAAAAGTTAATTTTGGTCAAATAAGAATTTCGATAATTACTAATTATTGACCCATTAGGTCAACTTTTAATAAAAAGCTAATTTTCGACCTAATGATCAATTGATCACCTAAAAGGTCAACTTTTGACTAAAAGTCAAACTTCGTCAAAATGACACCACACCAACATCAATGCCAACTTTCGCTAAAATGTTTAATCATCCAATGACCAACCAATCACGTGATCGTTTAACTCTTTCCAAAAAGTCAACTTGGCCAAAATGGTTAATCTTGATCTAATGATCAACATATCGACTCAATAGTCAACTTTCACTAAAAAGTCAATTTTCGCTTTCAAAATCGCCTTTTTGTTCTACCTGATCACTTACTGATCTAAATAGGGTTAAATTTTCGGACCAAAGACAAGTTTCCGCCAAAATTAGCCAACTTAACCCAATGACCAACCTATCAACACCCAATAGGTCAACTTTTGATTAAACAACAATTTTGATTAAAATAACAATTAATTTAACGACTAATTTTTTCACACCCAGCAAACCAATCTTCACCAAAAAGTCAACTTTGGTCAAGATGGTTAATCTGGATCATCACCAACCCATTGACCCAATAGGTCATCTTTTGACTAAAAAGTCAACTTTCGTCAAAATGGTCAATCCGACCCAATGACCAACCTATCGCCTAATAAGTCAACATTCGCACTAAAAGTTTTACCTACCAGCAACGAATTTTCAATTAATGACCCAATAAGTCAATCTCTGACCAAAAGTTAACTTGATAAAAATGGTCAATCCTTTGATCCAATGACAAACCTATCAATCTAACAGTCAAGTTTTAACTAAAAAGTCAACTTTGCTCAAAATTGTCAATTTCACCTACAAGATCACCATCGATTTAAATAAAGCCAAATTTCGACTAAAAGATAACTTTGGTCAAAATAGTCAATCCTTAACCCAATGACCAACTCATTGACCCAATAAGTCAACTTTGACAAAAAGTCACTTTATTAATAATAATGCTTAATTGCACCACTAAATTTTTCAATTCAAGAATTGACCAACAAAAACACCTTGGCATATTAGCGACTTAATCAATACGACCATTGGATCAATAGTCATCTTTTCACCAAAAGTCAACTAAATAAAATAGTTGAACCATCACCAGCAGCGCAACATTCACCAAAAAGTTAATTTCGTCAATATAAACAATTAATTGTTGAATCGTTTGTTGCTTTAATCTTCTAATTAAAAATTTAACTTCTTGATAAAAATGGCCAATCCTTGATCCAATGACAAACCCATCAATCTAACAGTCAACTTTTGACTAAAGCCAATTTTGGTCAAAATAAGCCAATTTTTTAATTAATGACCAATTATCGACCCAATAAGTTAATCTCTAACAAAAAAGCGAACTTTGGTCAAATGGTCAATCATCAATCTAATGATAAACCCATTGACCCAATATTTTTATTTATAATTTATTTTTTAATTACAACATTATAATTAAATTATAATACTATAAATAATATACTATATTTAAAACATTTAAAATAAAAAAATACTTATATATATATATATATATGTGTGCGTGTATATATTTATTTATTTATATATACATATATTTATATTTATTTTATAATTTATTTATCCATTAAATATTTTTATGATACAAATTATATTTAGTAAAAATATACTATACTTAAAAAATATTTAAAATAAAAAAATAATATTATATAAATTTATATATATATATATATATATATACATACCATTCTGACCAAGTTGAATTTTTATCAGTATTTGACCTATCGGGTTAATGGGTGGTCATTATGTTAAAAATTTACTATTTTCACTCAAAATCGACTTTTATCAAAAGTTGCCTTGTCAGTCAATGTGTTCGTCATCAGCGAAGGATTGATTATTTTGACAAAAATAACTTTTGGTCGAGATCGACTTATCGGGTCATTAATCGCACATAATAGTCAAAATCGACTATTAAAACCAAGATCGAATTTTTGGTCAAAAGTTAACCCATCGAGTCAATCTGGAGTAAACAGCTCGGTCGAATTAACGATTTCACCAGTAAGTCAATTTTTTGGTCAAAAGTCGAGCATATTTGGCCACTGTGTTTGCAATTGATCAAGAAGCCGAATTAGCTTTATCAAAAGATCACTTTTTTCGTCAAAGATGACCTATCAATACCTAAGCCATTGCCTGGCCAAAATTACCATTTTTAATTAAAGATAATCATCAATACAGTGGTTTGCCTCGGGTCAAAATATCATTTTCACTAAAATTCAGGCTTGGCCAAAAGTTGTATCACGTGGCCTCATGTATTTGTCACTGGATCAAAGATTTTACTTACCATTTCGACTAAAGTCAATTATTCGGTCGCAGACTGAATATCAGTCAATATTCGTCATTAATTTAAAAATTTTTTATTTTGACTCAAATTGACTTGGCCGAATGTCGACTTATTAGACCGAATGGTCATTGGCTGTATCATATCATTTCATATCCAAAGTCGATTTCGTCAAAAGATGTCCTATCAGGTCAATGGGTTTTAGCATTGAAGTCAGTACATTAACTCATCTTGACTAAAGTCGATTTTTCGATGTAGATTGTTTATCAGTCGCACCATTACATAGGTCATAACTGACAATTTAATCAAAATTGATTTGTCGTCAAAGTCGATGTTGGGTCAATGGCCGTCATCGGGTTAAGGATTCACAATTTTGACCAAAGCCGTTTGTTCAAAATTTGACCTATTTAGGTCAATGAGGTTATCAAAAGAGATCAAAATCGATATTTTAGCAAAATCGGATTTTTGGTCAAAAGTTGATCTCATAGTCAATTGATTGGCCATTTGGCTTAAGATTAATCAAGCTAGCTAAAGTCGATTTTTAGCCAAAGTTAACAAATTAGGTCAATGCAGTTGGTTTATCGATGAAAGATCGACCATTATCACCAAAGTCGGCTACTTGTGTCATTGTGTCGTGAATTAACTATTTTAATTGGCTCGATTTTCGTCAAAAAGTTGCCTTTTCAGCCAATGAGATGCCATTATTAAGTAAAATATTGCCAATTTTGACCAAAATTGATTTTTTATTCAAAAGTCAATTCTTATCGGGTCAATAATCGACAATTATGTAAAAAATTTACTATTTTGACTAAAATTCGATTTTTTTCGACAAAAGTCGATCTATTCACAGTATTTCTATATTACCAAGGATTTACCATTTTCGACAAGTCTATTATCGTCAAGGATTTACAATTATGACCAAAGTCGATTTTTGGTCGCAGATTTACTTTATCGGGTCAATAATTGGTCATTAGGTCGTAATTGTCTATTTTTGATCTAAAAAGTTGAATTTTCTTGTCAAAATTAAAGCCAAAATTGCCTATTTGACTTTAGTGTCGAATTTTCGTCAAAATTGACCAATTTAGTCAATGGGTTGATCATTTGGTCAAAAATCGAACATTTCGAATTTAAATACTTTTGTCAAAAGTCGATTTATTCGTCAACTAAAGCGTCATTCGGGTCAAAAATCACTATTCGACCAAAATTGATTTTGGTCAAAATTGATTTATCGGGGCAATAAAATTATTATCGGGTCAATCATCGACCATTTTGTCCAAAGTTGACTTTTTCGGCCAAAGATCGACTTATCGTCAATAATCGGCCATTAATTCAAAATTGATTATTTTGGCCATTAGTCATCAAAAACAATAATTTTAATTAAAAATTAAATTTTTAATCAAAAGTCGAGCTATCAATAATCTGGGGAGGTCATTATGTCAAGTCGACTATTTTCACTATATTTCGTCAAAAGTTAACTTATCACCAAAAGTTAACTTATCATTTGACTAAAGTCAGTTTTCGTCAAAAGTTGATTTATCGGGTCAATCAAGGCCATTCAAATTAAAATTGATTTTCATTCAAAATCGACTATTTGGCCGAAATGACTATCGTGCAATAACGAGCTCATCGGGTTAAGGATCAACATTTTCAATTCAAAGTTGACTTTTCGTTGTAGATTAACTTATCGAGTGAATAATTAATCATTAATAGATCAAAAATTAACTATTTTAATTCAAAATTTACTTTTTAGTCAAAAACCGACCTATCAAGTTAATTGTTGATCTTCGGGGTCAAAGGCCATCGTCGTAAATCGCCATTTCGCCAAATACTTTTGGTCAAATGTCGAATGATTAATTCAAAATCAATTTTTTCAAAAGTTAACATATGGGGTCAACGACGTTGATCATCGTGGGTCGACATTGATTATTTCGGCCAAAATCGACTTGGTCAAAAGTCAATCTATTCGTCAATGAGTCGCAGAATTTGGTCAAGAATCGACCATTTTGGCCAAAGATTTACCTTGGTCAAAAGTGTAATTCATTTCCAAGTTAAAGGGTCGGTCATCAAGTTACAAATCGACCATTTTAACCAAAGTCGACTTTTCGGGTCAAAAGTCGACTTATTTTGTCTACGAGTCGGCACCGGGTCAAGAATTAACCATTTTGACCGAAGACGACTATTCGTCAAAAAAGTTGATCTCAAATGGTCGTCATCAGGTTGCAAATCGACATTTCGACCAAAGTCAATCTTTGTTCAAAAAGTCGACCTATCGTCAAAGTGGCAAATATTGTGTCAAAAACGACTATTTTTACTAAAAATAAGATATTATTTTTCAATATAATTTAAATATAAAAAATCAATAGTTAAAAAAATTATATATATATATATATATATTTTTATTATATTATTTTATTTATTTTAAATATTTTAAGTACGTTGTATTATTTATAAATATAATTTAATTTAAAAATATTTAATAGTTAAATAAATTAAAAATAAAAATTTATATAAATGTTTATATAAATCTTTATATTTATATATATATACATATATATATATATATGTATATAAATTTATATAATCTTATTTTCTTAATTTAAATATTTTAAGCATAAGATATTATTTATAAATATAATTTAATTAGAAAAATATTTTATAATTAAATATATTATAAATAAATATATATTTAGGTGTATATATATATATATATATATATATATATATATATATAATAAATATTTTTTTTATTTTAACTATTATTTTTAAATATATATTATATTATTTATAAATATAATTTAATTATAAAAATATTTAATAGTTAAATAAATTATAAATAAATATATATATATGTGTGTATATATATATAAATTTATGTAATTTTTAAATATTTTAAATATATTATATTATTTAAAAATATAATTTAAGTATAAAAATATTTAATAATAAATAAAATATAAATAAAAATATATATGCATGTATATATATAAATATATATATATATATATATATAAGTTTATATAATATTATTATAATGATATAATATAGGTATATATATATATATCTATATATATATATATATATATATATATATATATAATATTATTTTTATTTTAAATGTTTTATGTATGTAATTTTATTTATAAATGTAATTTAATTATAAAAATATTTAATAATTAAATAAATTATAAATAAAATAGTTGGTTAATGTTTTTGTCGCTAAATATGACGATTACTAACAAAGTTTACTTTTTAGCGCTCGGTTAATTTATCAAAAGTCAATAATCAAGTCATTAATTCAAAAATTAATTATTATGACTAAAATCATATTTTGTCAAAAAGCTTACCTATTATCAGTTATCATTGTTTTCACATTTGGATCAATGATCGGCTCATTTGAACAATGTTAACTTTTCGGGTCGAGATTCATTTATCGTGGTCAGTTAATTCAAAACATTTATTTTCGCCAAAATCGATTTTCGTCAATGTCACCTATTAAGCCAATCGGTTTTTCTATCGTCAAAGATCGACTTGATAAAGTGCCAGATTTTTGGTCAAAGATTTAATTATCAAGGGTCAGTATTAGGCCAAAGATTAAATTATCTTGATAAAAGTCAATTTTTTGTCGAGATTTTATCATCGTCAGGTTATTAAGTCAAAATTAACTATTTTATTAAAAAATAACTTCGTCAAAGTTGGATTTTATCGATCAATAATGAAAGCCGCTTATCGTTAAGTGATCGCCATTTTGACTAAAGGCCTTTTGGTCAAAATTTGACTCATTTAGTCAACGAGATGGCCAAGAGTCAAAAAATCGGCAATTTTGGCGCAAAACAATTTTTGGCCGAAAAGTCGACTCATTGCCCACAGTCAGCTAAATAAGCATTAATATTATTTTTTATTTTAAATGTTTGTTGATAAGATATTATTTATGATATAATTAATTATAAAAATAATTAATATTTAAATAACATATAAATAAAAAAATATACGCTTATATATAAATAAATCCGTTTTACTAAAATTTACTTTTGGCCAAAAACTTACCTTATCGTCAATGGGCCGGGTCTTAGGTCAACGGGTGATCATTTGTCAGAATTCGCCATTTTGACTAAAATAACTTTTTGGTCAAAAGTTGGATCATTTTGACTAAAATCGTGATTTTCCGTCAAAAGACCTATCGGGTCAATCTGCCATGTCATTGTCAACATATCGACCATTTTGACTAAAGTCGACTTTTGGTCAAAAGTCAATCTATTCGTCACGAATCGTAATCGTCAAGAAATGATCATTTTCGACCAAGATGACTTTGGCCAAAAGTGTAATCTATCGTCAACGGGTTTCATTATCAGTTAAAATTAACCATTTTAACTAAAGCTGATTTTTTGGTCAAAAGTCGATTTATCGTAATAACGAGTTTAATTGGTCAAAAATTAACAATTTGACCTAAGACGATTTCGTCAAACGCTGATTGGCTTCATTATCGATTGTGTGGATCAACACTCATTTTAATTAAAGTTGATTTTTTTGTTCAAAGTCAATCTATCGTATCAAAGATGATCATTAAGTCAAAAACGTACTATTTAATTAAAAAATAAAGATAATATTTTTTAATATAATTTAAATATAAAAATCGATAGTTAAAAAAATTATAAATAAATAAATAAATATAAATATATATATATATAAATTTATAAAATATTATTTTTTATTTTAAATATTTTAAGATAGTAAATTATTTATAAACATAATTTAATTATAAAAATATTTAATAGTTATATAAACAAAAAAATTATAAAAAAATAATATATATATATATATATATATACATATAAATTTATATAATCTTATTTTCTTACTTTAAATATTTTAAGTATAAGATATTATTTATAAATATAATATAATTAGAGAAATATTAAATAATAAAATAAATTATATATATATATATATATATATATATATATAAATTTATATAATATTTTTTTTTATTTTAAATATTTTAAGTACAAGATATTAGTTTTTATATATATATATATATATATATAAATTTATTTAATATTATTCTTTCATTTTAAATATTTTAAGTATGTGATATTATTTATAAATATAATTTAATTATAAAATTTTTTTATAGTTAAATAAATTATAAATAATTAAATATATATGTGTATACATACATATATATATAATTTTTTTTAATTGTTAAATATTTTTATAATTAAATTATATTTATAAATAATATACTTTATTTAAAATATTTAAAATATTTAAAATAAAAATAATATTAAATAAATTTATATATATATATATATAAATTTATATATACCAATATATATTTTTTATTTATGATTTTTTTAATTAATAAATATTTTTATAATTAAATTATATTTATAAATAATATGCTATACTTAAAATATTTAAAATTAAAAAATAATATTAAAAAATAAAGTCAAATTATATATATATTTATTTATTTATTTATATATACACTTATATATTTATTTATTTATAATTTATTTAACTATTAAAAAATTATTATAAATTTTTAAATTATATTTATATATAATATACTATATTTAAAATATTTAAAATAAAAAATAATATTATATATATATATATATATATATTATATATATATATATATATATATCTTTATATATGCCTATATATTTACAATTTAGTTAACTATTAAATATTTTTATAATTTCAAATTATATTTATATATAATATACAATACCTAAACATTTAAAATAAAAATAATATTATATATATATATATATATACATATCTATATATATTTTTATTTATAATTTACTTAACTATTAAATATAAATTTATCAATCCTCGACCTAATGCCCAAACCATCGCACAATAAAGTCAACTTTCGACTCAAAAGTCAATTTCGTCAAAATAGTTTTTTCGAATTAATTATCAATTATCGACCTAATAATCTCTCAAAAAAGTCAACTTCGTCAAATTCCGTCAATCCTCGACCTCCAACGACAAACTCATTAACCAATCGGTCAACTTTTCACCAAAAAGTCAATTTTAAGCCAAAATAGTCATTTTCGACCTAATGACTACCCTTTAATCTAATGTCAACTTCAACAAAAAGTCAACTTTGGTAAAAAGGTCAATTTCGACACAACACCAAATCCAATTGATTTCACGATCAACTTTTCGACCAAAATTATCCGCTACCAAAGCGATAATTTCTAATTCGACACTCAACTTATCGACTAAATACGCCATCCTTGACTAAAATTAACTTCGTGGAAAATGGTCAATTTTTAATCTAACGACCAACCCATCGATTCAATAGTCTACTTTCGGCCTAAAAAGTCATCTGATCAAAATTTACTAATTCTCGACTAATTACTAACTCATTGACTAAATAAGTCAACTTTCGACTAAAGTTTCAACTGGGTCAAAATAGTCAATATCCGACCCAATGACCACGCTCGTTGAACCCAATAAAGTTAACTTTTGAGCAAAAATTCAATTTGTCAAAATGTCAACTTCGACAAAAAGTAATCTTTAGTCAAACGTTACTAATTTCTCAATCTAACGACTAACCTAATACGTAAAGACCAACAACCCATCAATTCATCATATTTGCTGGATCAAAAAGCAAATTTCGTCAAAATACTTAATCGTTGATCTAACGACTAATTATTCACTCAATAAGTTAATCAATTAAAAAGTCAACTTTGTTCAAAATATTCAATCTTTAACCCAATGACAAACCCATCGAATTTTAATAGTCAACTTTGATTAAATAGTTAATTTCGTCAAAATCGATAATTTTTTTACTGAATGACCACGACCAATCAATAGTTAACTCCACCAAAAAAGTCATTTCGTCAAATGATAAGTCAACTTTTAACTAATAACAACTTCGACCAAAAAAGTTAATTTCGGCTGCACTACTAACTTCTCGACATAATGACCTCTCCGCTGACCCACATAACTTTTCACCAAAAATTTAATTTTCGTCAAAATAAATAATTTTTGCCCTAAGGACCAAACTGGGCCAATTTTAAATTAACGACCAATTATTGATCCAATGTTTCAATCTCTCACCAAAAAGTCAACTTCGACAAAATGGTCAATGATTGATCTAATGACAAAACTCATTACCGCCTAATAAGTCAAATTTCGACTAAAAGTCAATTTTGGTCAAAATAAATTAATTGATCTAATGACCACCCATCGACTAAATAGGTCAATTCACCGTGTGTCAACTTTGGTCAAATGGTCAATTCTTTGATCTAATGATCAACCCATCACTAAATCGTCAAATTTCACCGAAATGTCAACTTTTTAAATGAAATAAAATACATAATTTTTGACCTAATGACCAATTATCGACCAATAAGTAAATCGGATTGTTAAAAAGTCAACTTTCGTCATAATTATCAACTTCACCAATGACTAACCCATCAATCAACATGTCAAACTTCGAATAAAAGATAACTTCGTCAAAATGGTAAATCCTTAACCCAATAACTAACCCATCAATCTATTAGATCGACTATCTAAAAGTCAATTTCGTCAAAATAAAAATTTTTTACTTAATTGCTAATTATCGACCTAATAAGTGCCTACTTCTTTGATCAAAAGCTAATTTAGTCAAAATCGGCATAATTAATCTAACGACACCTCATTGATCTAAAAGGTCAACTTTCGACCAAAAGTCAAATCGCAATAAAATGGTAAATTTTCACACAATGACCTAAATGTCAACTTCGTGAAAACCTACTAACTCTTCATCCAATGACCAACCCATCAATCTAATTTGTTAATCTCACTAAAAAGTCAACTTTGGCTAAAATAGCGACCCTGGATCTAACGATCAACCTATCGACCTAATAAAATAACTAATTAAAAAGTCAAATTTGCTCAAAATTATCAATTTTCACATCTATCGACCGCCCCTTACCGACTCCAAATAAAGTTAAATTTCACCAAAATAACTTTGTTTAAAATTTGGCTAACTTAACCCAACGACCAACCCATCGACCCAATACGTCAACTTCACCAAAAAGTCAATTTTGATTAAAATAACACTTGAATGCACGAGCAATTTTTTACCCAAGAAAGCAATCTCGATAAAAAAAATCAACTTCGTGATAAAATGGTTAATGATCGACCCAATGACAATCCCATCGCCCAATAAGTTAAATTTCGACTAAAATGTCAATTTTGGTCAAATAATTTTGATCAAAAAAGAGCACTTTTGATCAAAATAACAATTTTTCGACGGACACCACCCATCACCCCAAATATCAACTTTCGACTAAAAAGTCAACTTTGGTCAAAATGGTCAATTTTTCGAATTCAATGATCAACCCATCAGCCTAATCGTCATATTTCGATAAAAAGTAAACTTTTTGGTCAACACAATTTTCGAATCTAACGACCAATGTTTAACCCAATAAGTAAATCTTTCGACCAAAAAGTCAACTTTGGTCATAATTTTCAATCTCGACCCAATATCCAACTCATCGACCCACGTATCGACTTTCGACTAAAAAATCAATCTTATCAAAATAGTAAATTGACATAATTACCAATTTTCGACTAAATGTCAACTTTTCGAACCAAAAGTCAATTTTGGTCAAAATTACTTAATTTTTGACCTAATGACCACCTCATCGACCCAAAGGTCAATTCGACCAAAAGTTAAATTGGGCTTGCACCAAGAATTTCTTAAACAATGACTCTGCAACAACTTTAAGAAAATGTTCAATCCTTCATCCAATTACCAAACTTAATCGAATCTAATTTATTAACTTCGACTCAAAATGTCAACTTCTGCCAAATGTATGAATCCTCGACCCAATAACCAACATATCAATCTGGTCAACTTTCGACCAAAAAGTTAATTTTGCTCAAATTGTCAATTTCGAATTTACCGACCGCCCTCTACTTCTACCTAAATAAAATTTTGGACTAAAGATCACTTTGGTCAAAACCTGCCAATCCTTAACCGAACGACCAACTCATCAATTCAATATATCAACTTTTGACCCAAGAGTCAATTTTGATTAAAAGCCAATTTTCGACTTAATGACCAATTTTCGACCATAAAGCCAATCTCCTCGACCAAAAAGTCAACTTTGGTCAAGATGGTTAATCGTCGTTTAATGACTAACCCATCGACCTAACAGGCCATCTGACAAAAGTCAACTTCGTCAAAATGGTCAATCCGACCCAATGACCAACCTAATATCGGCCAATGTCAACATTCGACCAAAAAGTCACTCAAGTTAAAATAAACAATTTCAATTAATGACCTAATAAGTCAATCTCACCAAAAAAGATAATCTCGTCAAAATGGTTAATCCTCGGATCCAGACAAACTCATCGACCCAATAAAGCCAACTAATTTTCAAAAAGCCAATTTTGGTCAAAATATTTAATTTTTGAATTAATGACCAATTATCGACCCAATAAGTTTATCTCCGACCAAAAAAAAGTTAACTTTCGTCAAAATGCACAACTTTCGATCCAACGACCAACCCATCGAATTCAATATTTTTATTTATAATTTAATTAATTAAATATTTCTTTATAATTAAATTAAATTTATAAATAATATATCATATTTAAAAAATTTAAACTAAAAAATATAATATATATATATATATATATATATATATATATATATTTATTTATTTATAAATTTATTTATATTTTTATTTATAATTCATTTAAAAAAATAAATATTTCTATATTTAAATTATATTTATAATGAATATAATATACTTAAAATATTTATAATTTTTTAACTTCTCTAAATATTTTTGTTATTAAATTATATTTAAAAATAAATATACGTTTTAAAATAGCTTAAATAATAAATAATATTATATAAATTTATATATATATAAGTATGTATATTTAAATATACACATATATATTTATTTATTTATAATTTATTAAACTATTAAATACCTTTAATTAATTTAAATTTATAAATAATATACTATACTACAAATATTTAAAATAAAAAGCAATATTATATATATATATATATATAAATATACCTATATATATTTCTATTTGTAATTTATTTAATTATTAAATATTTTAATAAATAAATTATATTTATAAATAATATACTATACTTAAAACATTTAAAATAAAAATATAATATATATATATATATATATATATATACCTATATATATATTTATTTATAATTTATTTATTTATTAAATATTTTTTATATTAAAACTAAATTTATAAATAATATAATATACTTAAAATATTGAAAATAAAAAATATATATATTTGTTTATTTATTAGTTTATTTATAAAAATATATTTATTTATTTATTTATTTATATTTATTTATTTATTTACAAATATATATATATATATATATATATATATTTGTTTATTTATATATATACTTAAAATAAATAAACATATATATATATATAAGTATATATATATATATATATATATATATATATATATATATATATATATATATATAACTTATTATTAACTATTAAATAATTTTAAAATTAAATTATATTTATTAATAATACATTATACTTAAAATATTTAAAATAAAAAATAATATTATATAGATATATATATATATATATATTTACAATTTATTAGAATTTGTTAAATGTTTTATGATTAAATTATATTTATAAAGAATATACTATACTTAAAATATTTAAAACAAAAATAAAATTAAATAAATAAATATATATATATATATATATATATATATATACACACACCTATATATATTTATTTATAATTTATTTAACTATTAAATAAATACTTTTTATAATTAAAAATAATTTATAAATAATACATAATATAAAAATAATATATATATATATATATATATATATATATATATTTATAATTTATTTAATAGTTAAAATAATTTAGAATTAAATTATATTTATAAAAAATATACTATACTTTAACCATTTAAAATAAAAAATATTATATACTTAAAAATATACTATACTTAGAAAATATACTATATACTAAGTACTTAAAAAATTATCATACTATACTAAAAAAAATTTAAAATAAAAATAATATTTAATTATAATTTTTTTAATCCACAAAATTTCTATAAATAAATTATATTCATAAATAATATCCTAGACTTAAAATATTTAAAATAAAAAGAATAATATTTAATATATATATATATATATATATATATATAAATTTATATATTTATAAATACCTATATATATTTATTTATAATTTACTTAACTATTAAATATTTTTATAATTAAATTATATTTATAAATTATAAACTATACTTAAAACATTTAAAATAAAATAAGAATTATATATATATATATATACACACACACACACACACAAATATATATATACATATATATATATATATATATATATATATATATATATATATATATATATATATATATATACAAATATGTATATATATATACAAATATTTATATATATAAATATTTATATATATATAAATATTTGTATATATATATATACATATTTGTATATATATAAATATATATATATATATATATATATATATATATATATATATATATATCTATATTCGTATATATATATATATCTATATATGTATATAAATATATCTATATATATATATATATATATATATATATATATACATATATACATATATATAGATATATACATATATATAGATATATACATATATATATATATATTTATATATATATATATATATATATAGATAATTTTTAAAAATATATATAGATATATACATATATATATATAAATACATATATATAATTATTTAAATCATTTAAAATTTAAATAATTTTTTAATTAAATTATATTAATTAATAATATATTATACTTAAAATATTTTAAATAAAAAAATAATATTAAATAAATTTTATTATTATATATATAAATATATATTTATGTACCCCTATATATATATTTTTTATTTATAATTTTTATATTTATTAAATATTTTTATAATTAAATTATATTTCTAAAAAATATACTATACTTAATATTTAAAAATAAAAAAATAATATTAAATAAATTTTTTTATATTTATAAATTTGTATTTATGTACGTCTATTTATATATTTTTATTTAAAATTTTAATTATTATATATTTTTATAATTAAATTATATTTATAAATAAAATACTATACCTAAAATATATAATATAAAAATAATATTATATTTATTTTTACATATATATTATTTATATATAGATATAAATTTATTTATTTATAATTTGTTTAAGTGTTAAATATTTTTATGATTAAATTATATTTATAAATAATATACTATACTTAAAATATTTAAAATAAAAAATAATATTAAATAAAATTATATATATATATATATATATATATATATATATATATATATGTATATATACACTTATATATATATATATATATATTTATTTAAAATTTATTTAATTATTAAATATTTTAATAATTAAATTATATTTATAAATAAAATACTATACTTAAAACATTTTAAATAAAAAGTAATATTTATATATATGTATATTTACATTTTTATTTATAATTTATTTACCTATTAAATATTTTTATATTAATAATTTTTTAACTATTAATATTCTTTATAATTAAATTATATTTAAAAAAATATATTATACTTAAAATATTTAAAATGAAAAATAATAATATTATATATATATTTGTATAGATATTTATATATACACATATATATTTATTTATTTATACTTTATTTAACTATTAAATATTTTTATAATTAATTTAAATTTATAAGTAATATACTATACTTAAAATATTTAAAATAAAAATTAATAATATATAAATTTATATATACATATATATAAATATATTAATTTATACCTAAATATATATATTTATTTACAATTTATTTAATTATCAAAGATTTTTATAATAAAATTATATTTATAAATAATATAATATACTAATAATATTTAATAAAAAATATATAAATATTTGTTTATTTATATATATATATTTAATTTTTATTTACAAATAAATATATAAATATAAATATTTATTTATTTATTTATTTGTTTATTTATTTAGTTATTTCTAATATATATATATATATATATATATATATATATATATATATATATAATATTATTTGTTTATTTATCTAATTATTTATAATTTTAACTATTAAATATTTTTATAATTAAATTATATTTAAAAATAATATACTATACTTAAAATATTTAAAATAAAAAATAAATATTATTTAAATTTATATATAAATATATATAAATATATATATATATATATATATATATATATATATATATATATAATTATATATATATATATATATATATATATATATATATATATATATATATTTATCATTTCTTAAATATTAAATAACTTTAATAATTTAATTTTATTTATTAATAATATATTATACTTAAAATATTTAAAATAAAAAATAAATATTATATATATATACCTTTATATAGTTTTATTTACAATTTATTTAATTATTAAATATTTTTATGATTAAATTTTATTTATAAATAATTCATATACTTAAAACATTTATTTATTTGTTTAATAATAATTTTTTTTTAAATCGAATTATATTTATAAATAATATACTATACTTAAAGCACTTAAAATAAAAAATATTATATATATATATATATATATATATATATATATATATATGTACCTATATATTATTTATTTATAAATTAATTTAATTTCATTAAATATTTTTATAATTAAATTATATTTATAAATATTATACTATACTTTAAAATGTTTAAAAATAAAAAATAATATTATATAAATTTATATATATATATATATATATTATTTAACTATTAAAATTTTTATAATTAAATAAATTTTTAAATAATACACTAATATTTAAAATATTTAAATAGGAAGATGGATTTTATATAAATTTATATATATATACATATACACATATATTTATTTATTTATAATTTTTTTAACTATTAAATATTTTTATAATTAAATTATATTTATGAATAATATACTATATTTAAAAATAGTTAAAATAAAAAATAATATTAAATAAATTTATATATATATATATATATATATATTTATATATACCTAAATATACATTTTTTTAAAATTTATTTAATTATGAAATATTTTTCTAATTAATTTATATTCTATAAATAACATAATACACTTAAAATATTTAAAGTAAGAAAATATGATTTATATTAACCTATATATAATTTTATTTTTAATTTATTTAATTATTAAATATTTTTATAATTAAATATATATATATATATATATTTATTAATTTATATAACTATTAAATATTTTTATAATTAAATTATATTTATAAATAATTATACTTAAAATATTTAAAATAAAAATAATATTATATAAATTTCTATATATATATATATATATTAATAATTTTTTTAACTATTCAATTTTTATATTTAAATTATATTAAAAAAAAACAATATACTTTTTTGTACTAATAAATATTTTTCGAATTCGATTTAATGTCTCTTCGAATTCAACAGTCAACTTTAACAAATAGTCTACTGGGGTCAAAACGGTCAATTTTCGACACAATGACCAACCAATCCGAGATCAACTTTTTGACCAAAAAGTCATCTTCGTTCAAAATGTTTAATTTGACCGAATTACCAACTTTTTGATCAACCGCCAACTTTCGACCAAAAGTCAACTTTCGTTAAAATGGTCAATTTTTAAACCAACGACCAACCCATCGACCCAATGCGCTCATTTTCGACCAAGAAGTAATTCGATCAAAATGATCAATTCGACCCAATTACCAACTCATCGACTAAATATGTCAACTTTCGACCAAAAGTCAACTCGGGTCAAAATAATCAATATCTCGACCCAATGACCTCCCCACATCCAATCGGTTAATCTCGACCAAAAATCAATTTTCGTCAAAATAAAGGTCAACTAATTAAAAGTAATGTTTCAAGTTAAAATGACCAATTCTCTCGACCCAACACCATCAATATCAATCAAAATAGACTAACCTATCAATAATAGTCGATTTATGACCGTAAAGTAAATTTTGGTCAAAATAAGCTTAATTTCGATCTAATCACCAATTATTCACTCAATAAGTAATCCGACTAAAACGTCAACTTCTGGGTCAAAATATTCAACTCTTACTCAATAACAAAACCATCGAATTCAAAGAGGTCAACCACCAAATACCAATTTTGGTCAAAATAGTCAATTTTTTATCGAATGACCACTAATTGACCCAATGTCAACTTTTCACCAAAAAGTCAACTTTGGTCAAATGATAAGTTAATCCACCAATAAGTCAACTTTCGACCAAAAAGCATCTTTTTTAGTCAAAACTTACCAACTTCGACATAACGATCTCCCGTCGACCCACCCGCTCAACTTTTCATTAAAAATTTAATTTTGGTCAAAATAATTAATTTTTGACCTAATGACCAAAATGCTGGGCCAATTTTTCGAATTAATGACCAATTATCGAATTCAATAAGTCAATCTCCGACCAAAAGTCAACTTTGACAAAAATGGTCAACGATCGACCCAATGACAAACTCATCGCCCAATAAGTCAAATTTCACTCAAAAAGTCTATTTTGGTCAAAATAGTCAATTTTCGACCTAATGACCACCCATCGACCAAATAGCCAACTTTCAGACCAAAAAGTCAACTTTTCGTCAAAATGGTCAGACCACCCAATGATCAACCCAATGACTAAATCATTTGCAATTCATTTAAAATTAACTTTTAGGCCAAAATAGAAAATTTTTGACCTAATGACCAATTATCGACCCAATAAGTAAATCCTCTCACCAAAAAGTCAACTTCGTCATAATTATCAACTTCGACCCAATGACAAATCCATCAATTCAACACGCTAACCTTAAAAGATAACTTTGGTCAAAATGGTAAATCCTCGACCTAATAACCAACCCACCGACCGAATAGATCGACTTTTGTCCAAAAGTCAATTTTGGTCAAAATAGTAAAATTTTACATAATTGCCAATTATCGACCCAATAAGTCAACTTTTCGAATAAAAAGTAAATTTCGTCAAAATTGGCAATTTACTTAATGACCACCTCATCAATAATAAAAGGGCAAATCCTCACCAAAAAGTCAAATTGGGTCAACATGGTAAATTTCGACACAATGACCTAAATGTCAACTAGAAAATGGTCAACTGGTTATCCAACGACCAACCTATCGACCCAATTCTCTAATCTCACTAAAATTCAACTTTAGCCAAAATAGTTAATCCTCGACCTAATGACCAATCTATTGACCCAATAGGTCAATTGACTAAAAAGTCAATTTTGCTCAAAATCGTCAATTTCGATCTAATACCGCCCTATCGACCTAACAGTCAAATTTCGAATAAAAGACAACTTCTAATAAAATTTTCAATCCTTAACCCAATGACCAACCCATCAATCTAACATGGAACTGACCAAAAAGTCAATTTCGATTAAAATAGTCAATTTCGACCTAATGACCAATTTCGACCCAAGAAACTAATCTCTATCCAAAAAGTCAACTTTGGTCAAGATAGTTAATCTTTCGACCTAAAGCCCAGAACCCATCAATCTAACAGACATCTAATTCAAAAAGTCAACTGGTCAAATTGATCAATTCAATTCAATGACCGCTTACCGCCTATCAGTTGACATTCGACTAAAAAGTCACCTACCAAAATAAATACTATTAATGACCACCATCAATCTAATAAGTCAATCACCAAATAGTCAACTTTAGTCAAAATGGTCAATCCTTGATCCAATGACAAACCCATGTAATCTAATAAAACTTTAACCAAAAAGCCCATTTCGTCAAAAATAATTAAATTTTCAACAAACGACCATCCATCAATCTAACAGTCCATTATCATCTTTTGACCAAAAAAGTCATCTTGTAAAAATGTTCAACTTCTTGATCCAATTACTAACACATTGAAAAAATATGTCAACTTTTTGACAAAAAAGTCAACTTCGTCAAAATGCTCTATTGATTTCTCGACTAATGATCTTCCCCTGCTAATCTAATGGGTTAACTTTTGATCAAAAATTCAATCTTGGTTTTAACGTCAATTTTTGATCTAATGACCAATTAATGACCAAATAAGTCAATCTCTGACTAAATAATGATCATTTAATTAATAGATCGCTTCATCGTCAAAATTCCATTGCTAAGTAAAAATCGACTGCTTTAATCAAAATTGATCGCTTAATCAAAAGTTAACATATTGGGTCAATGTGTTGGTCATTGTTAATGATTGACTATTTTGACCAAAGTTGTTCGTCGTACCACCTATTTAGTCAAACGAGGGCACAAGTAGTCAAAATCGCTAATTTCAGCAAATCAATTTTCGTC
Organism: Papilionanthe hookeriana x Papilionanthe teres; assembly: GCA_022702705.1. NCBI lineage: Eukaryota > Viridiplantae > Streptophyta > Magnoliopsida > Asparagales > Orchidaceae > Papilionanthe > Papilionanthe hookeriana x Papilionanthe teres. Next base: position 40,491,858 of record CM040421.1, read on the forward strand.
AAATGTCAATCTATTGAGTCAATAGGTTGGTCATCAAGTCAAGGATTAACCATTTTGGCCAAAGCGTTGACTTTTAGTAAAAAGTTAACAAAATCAATATTCGTCAGTCATCGGATGACATCAACATTTTACCAAAGTCAACATTTGAAGTCATCGTGTCAAATCGATCATTTCGACCAAATTCCGACTTTTGGTCAAAAATCGACCTTTTAGGTCAATGAGGCGGCCATTAGGTCGAAAATCGACTTTTTTGAATTAAAAGCCGACCTAATGGGTCAATAATCGGTAATTATGTCAGACTTACTATTTCGACCAAAAAAATCGACTTTAGTCAAAAGTCGATCTTATCAATACGTCAAGTCGGTGATTGGGTCAAGGATTGACAATTATGACTAAGCCGACTTTGCAAAATTTACTTATTTGGGTTAATAATTGGTCATTAAAGTTAAAAATTGTCTATTTCGACTAAAGTTTAATTTTCGTAAAATTCGATTAATTTGGCTACCGGTCATTATCGTGTCAAAAATTGACCATTTTGACCAAAGTCAATTTTTGGATTGCAAGTCAATTTTATCTGGGTTAATGGGGTCATTAGGTCAAAATTGAATATTTTCAATTCAAATCGACTTTTTGGTCAAAAGCTTATATGTTGAATAATGATTAAGTTATTGGGTCAAGGTATAACCATTTTGACTAAAGTTGACTTTTGTCAAAAGTTAACCTATCGGTCAAATTGCCTATTGTCAGTTTAAATCGACCATTTTAACTAAAGCCGACTTTTTGGTCAAAAGTTCACCTATTGGGTCAATGGCTCATTATTGGGTCAAAGATCGACCATTTCGATCAAAGTCGACTTTTGGTCGACGCTTACTTTGGCCAATTACTGCACATTTTGGCCAAAATGACTATTTCGACCAAAATCGAATTTTTTATCAAAAGTTAACCCATCAACAATGAAGGTATTATTAGGACGAGAATCACTGAGATGACTAAAGATAACTTTTTTGTCAAAAGTTGACTCATCGGGTCAATGAGGCCGGTCATTATGTCATGATAGCATCATTTTCACCAAAGTCGATTTTTCGTCAAAGACGCTTTTCCGGGTTAATAATCGTCATTGTGTCAAAATCGACTATTTTGTCCAAATGATTTTTTTATCAACATCATCATCAATATATACACGTTTGTTGTAATTGATCATTTTCACCAAAGTCAATTTTCTGGCCAAAGTTTACCTATCAATAATGGGTTCGTCATCGGTCAAAGATTGATCATTTTTGACGATAGTCGACTTTTTTTGTCGATATCAATTTATCATCTAAAATTGGTCATTAGGTCAAATTGATGACGACCAAAATTAAATTTTTTATTGCACATCACTTGGCTAATATATTTAGATTTGTCAATTTGTTCATTTTAACTAAAGAATTTTTTGACCAAAGTCAATTCATTGGTTAATGAGTTGGTAATCAAGTCAAGATTCACCATTTTACTAAGAAAACTTTTGGTCAAAATTGATATATCAATAACGGGTAGCCATTTGGTCAATTTCACTATTTTGACTAAAGTTTAATTATCAAAAGTTGACTACTGGGTTACTTGTGGTCATTAGGTCAAAAATCACTATTTTCACAAAATCGACTTTTTGGTCAAAAGTTGTCATGTTGGATCAATGTGTTTATTATCAAAGGTAAGGATCGATTATTTCGACAAAAATTAACTTTGGTCGAGACTAATTTATTCTGTCATTAATTAATATTAATAAAAATCAATTATTAAATATTTTATAATTAAATTATATTTATAAATAATATACTATACTTAAAAATTTTAAAATAAAAATAATATTATATAAATATATATATATATATATATTTATACACATATATATTTAATTATTTATAATTTATTTAACTATTAAAATTTTTATATAATTAAATTATATTTATAAATAATATCCTATACTTAAAATATTTAAAATACCGTAATAATATTAAATAAATTTATAAATAATATTAAAAAATTACATATATATATATATGTATATATATATTTATATATTTATATATACCTATATATATATTTTTATTTATAATTTACCGAACTATACTTAAAACATTATAAAAAAACAAAAAAAATATTTATATAAAATAAAATAAAAATAATAAACTATACCAAAAATATTTAAAATAAAAAAATAATTATATATATATATATATATAATTTATTTAACAATTAAATATTTTTATAATTAAATTATATTTATAAATAATATACTATACTTAAAATATCTAAAATTAAACAAGAAATATTAAATATATATATATATAATTATTATAATTCAACTATTTAATTTACATCAAATTATTTTTAAAATTAATATATCATACGTAGAAGATGAAAGTGCAGAAACATAATAAAAGAGGAACAGAGAACAGAGAGAGAGAGGGAGAGATGGCCGGCAGAGAGTGGGCTCACAGGAGGAGCCTGCTACCACCCATGCGTCCAAAGGACAATATTCAGAACACAGCAGCCACCACGCCGCCCAGCCGCCGCGTGTTATTTATCACCGGTCTCATCCGCAAGAAAACCCCATGGAGTCCTCAAGATCTTTCTCCAAAATGTCATACGTGATGTCAGTTACCTACACCGAGCACGCCCGCCGAAGACGCGTAACCGCCACGGATGCTCGGCCTATGTGCTCAAGCGCCGTGTCGTACTTGGCCGCTCGTGTTGTGGCTTGCTTTCTCAAAGATCCTATTAGGTTTTCCCCATTTCATGTAAATCTTATATCCTCTTCAGTTAAATTTGTCTTTCTTTCTTATGTCGTTATTCTATCAAATGAAGATTCGAGCAAGAACACTTTCCTTCAAAAAATATATATATATATATATATATATATATATAGACTTATTTAATATAAATTATTTTTATAACAAAATTATATTTATAAATAATATACCGTACTCAAATTATTTAATATAAAAAAATAATATTATAAAAATTTATATATATATATATATATATATATATATATATATATATATATATATATATATATATATATATATATATATACATATATATTTATTTATTTATAAAAACAATTAAAATTTTTTATAGTTAAATTATTATTTATAAATAATATAATATACTTAAATAATTGAAAATAAAAAAACAATACTATATATATATATATTTCTTTATAATTTACTTAACTATATATTTTTATTTATAATTAAATTATATTTATAAATAATATTTTATATGTAAAACATTTAAAATATGAAAAATAATTTTACATAAATATATATATATATATATATATATATATATATATATATGTGTGTGTATGTATGTATTTATATAAATACATATATTTATATATACACATATATATTTAATTATTTATAATTTATTTAACTATTAAATATTGTTATAATTAAATTATATTTTTAAATAATATACTATAGTTAAAATATTTTAAAAAATAATATTAAATATATATATATAAATTAAAAATTATATATATATAAATAAATTATATATATATATATATATATGTATGTATGTATGTATTTATCATTTTGTTAACTATTAAATAATTTTATAATTAAATTATATTTATTAGTAATATATTAAACATAAAATATTTAAAATAAAAAAAGAACGCTAAATTTATTTTATATATATAAATATATATTTATGTACCTATATATATATTTTATTTATAATTTTTATCATATTAAATATTTTTATAATTAAATTATATTTATAAATATTATACTTTACTTAAAATATTTTAAATGAAAGATAATATTTTATATATATGTAAATTTCGTAAATTTATGTATATATATATATATTTATATTAAAATATATCTATATTTATTTTTATTTACATTTTATTTAATTATTAAATAATTTTATGATTAAATTATATTTATAATAATATATTTTCAACTTAAATATTTAAATTAAAAAAATTATATTTTATATATATGTAAATTTATGTATATATATATATATATATATATATATATATATATATATATATATATATATATATATATAAATTTGTATTAATATATACCTATATATATTTTTATTTACAATTTGTTTAATTATTAAATATTTTTATGATTAAATTTTATTTATAAATAATATACTATACTTAAAATATTTAAAACAAAGAAAAATAATATTAAATAAATTTGTATATATATATATATATATATATATATATATATATATATATATTTAAGAAAATAATATATAATTCATACAAGCACTCATGTTACTAAAAGTGATGGGGAGGAGGATCCTAATTCAAATAAGCAAAAAATACCATATAGCCTAAGAGTTCCTCCTCCAAACATACAACTCGACATAACAAAAGGAGAGTGAACTGATTAGAACTCAAATATTCGAGGACCAAAACCTCAACGCCTGAAGAAAACCTCAAGAAATATGAATATAAGCAATGTAAATAACAGAGCTAAAATATCCATCTATGTGCAGGTCAGCAAGTAGCTGGCACCAAAAGCGAAACCACAGGCCGAACCAACCAACAATTAAAAATCCATCCAAGTGAAGAGCCAAAAGTGCAAGAGTGTGCCGCGAGGGAGAATTCGTACAGCATCCCCATCCGGGAGGAAATCAAGGTACAAAAGATTCATATAATTCCCTTGTATTGTCGAAATGATTCCAAGAAGAATATCGCACAAAGACCTGGGAGATTTAAACAAAGGCAAACCAAGAAATTATCATTTAGTAATGCGAGCCATTCAGAATAAAACAATATAGTATGTATTACTCTAAATACAGAATCCCAATCAAAATTCAAGCCAGATGAAAACGCATAACCCTTAACTAAAAATAGGATCAAATCGATCCAGCGATAGCACCATACAGGGATCCATACTCATCTTGCTGGAAAGAAAACAATGTTGTGTATAACAATATATATGTGTGTGTGTGTGTGTGTGTGTGTGTGTGTGTGTGTGTGTGTGTGTGTATATATATATATAACCCTCTCATGAAAATAATCATCTCTCCACAACTAAACACAGGAATAAATAAGCCCGCTATAAAGTACTGGAAGGAAATAATAAGAGTTAAAAAGGGTCCCCACATCCATACCCCAAGAGATACCAACGTCAACCTCAAATAAAAGTTACAACTGTAAAGCATAAAGTTTTGGAAGAAACACCATAAAACCAACAACTGCTAAGCCACACACAATACATCCCATAACTAAAAATATATATCTATATATCAATATAAATAAATATATATATAAAGATTTATATATCAGTATATTGAATATAAAAAATATATAGTTAAACATATATATTTTTATATAACATAACTGTATATAAAGTATTCATATATATATAAACATCAATTTATATATATAGATATATAGACATATAATTGATATGTATATCTAAATTTAGTTATGAAAAAATATATATACATACATATATATAAATATATGTATGTATATATAACATAAAAGAAAAAATCTGCTACTGCTCAAATAAAGAATAATAAGATCAAGAGATTCGAAGAAATGGTATATCCAAGTTATCTCCATCGAGCAATACCGATAGATCCGGAGGCGGGTTAGTACCCACCAAAATATGAGCACTTAATGAACCGAGATTAGCCAACCAATTAGCCGGTCTATTTCCCTTCCCGTATGAAATTCCAACTGACCGAGGTATAAGAAATAATGTATTTAATGCGATTTATATAATATATAATCTCCCACGGTACCGAAATATTATTAGTTAAAGCAAGAAATAAATTGGAGGAATCCATCTCAAAAGCAACACAATGCCAATCAAACACACCGCAATAGAGACCGCCATCTTTAAGGCATGAGCTTCGAACTGCAATGAAGTATCCGCAATACAAGGGGAAGAAAAGAAAAAGCATGCATTTTTTTTCCAAATTTCGAGCAACTCCACCAACCCCCGCACTGGACGGTCTCCAACTCCCATCAACATTAAATTTCACCCAACCAGATTGGGCGGCCGCCATCTCACCAACATAAAGGGGTCATGAAATAACTGCCCCATGAACACCGTGGTCATAAATATGCAATGCCCGAGAAAAAAACTAGGTCATATACGCTTTCTAGCTTTATAAACCTTTTTAACATAAGCCAAAGGTTGAGAAACAAGATTTCGGAAGACACCGAGCTTCCCATGTGATGAATGGCATTTCGTGCCATCCATAAAAACCAGCAAATAATAAAAGGATAGACGGCTAAAAAATGATTGTGCCTCCGAACGAAAGCCCATAAGTCACTTAAATCCTCACCGGTATGGACATAAGTGCCAAACCAATGACCCCCTTTCAACCAAATAGATCGAGAAAAAGGACAAGTAATAAAAATGTGAAGTAAAGACTCTTCCTCCATCTTACAAAAACAACATATAGAAGCTAACCGAAGTCCTTTCAACTTAAGAATATCATCGCAAGGCAAACCTTATGAAAATTCTTCTGTAAAGAAAAAAGACATGTATGGGTTAAAGCATGCGACCAAATGTTCTTACCCCAAGGAGTCGGCCGAAATGATATAAATGATAGTGTAATCGTCTTCGAGATGGGCCCTATTCGAGGTAAATTTCATTACAAGATAATCCATCTTATTCGGGTTAAAAGGGATGATAGAAATGAAGCTAGCATTATCGGCCCCAACAAGCTGACATACAAAAGCGAGATATTCCAAGTGTGATCCACCCAAACATCGTACACAAGAAGATCGTCGTTAGCATTTGGTCCAGAATAAAATGCATTCAGATCATGATTATGCCAAAGCAAAACGAGATGGTACCATTGCCCATATCCCAAGAATAAGATGTTTACCCAATCCTGGCGAAAGACAAGATCCGTTTTCCACATTCTAGAATCACCCTTCCTCCAAATAACAAGAGAAAAATGACGATTTGAATAATTATCATGCATAAAGGAAGACCATATCGAATCATGCTTTCAAAATCGAGCCAATGTTCGAATAACTGACCGCAATGCGGTGAAGCTCGTTCAATCCTGCCACCCGCAAGGGTAGCTCGACATACTTTCTTCCAAGAACACCACTTTACCGTACGTGCCCGCCCAAAAGAAATTTATTAAAGCATCTCTCAATAATTTTTCGAGTGGTGATCTTAATGGGTAGAACCTCGTAAACCATACAACACTGTGCTCGAAGGATACTCCTAAGGACAAGAATACGACCGCTAAAGGATAAGAACTTCTGTTTTTCCAATCAAGAATGTGTTCTCTGGTTTTTTCAACAACCTCATCAAATCGAAATCGTTCCCCATCCAACCTTTAAGCAAATGAACTCCCAAGTACTTTAAGGGAAGGGCGGAAACATCAAACCTAGCATAGCGAGTAGCCCAAGAGAATTTCCTACCATCGCCAGCACTTAAATATAAATGACACTGGTATTGTTGAAATGTAACCCGTAAACAATTAAAGTCCTTCAAAAATTGAAAATTTTCTTAATTGAATACTTGGAAGCGTTAAAGAAAAGGATGACGTCATCCGCATAAGCTAAATGGGAAACCATCAATCGACTTCAAAGCATACGGAGATCAAGCCGAACGAAGAGGTCATTTAATATACGAAAAATAATCAAAAACCAAAAATGAAAAATAAGGGGGAGAAAGAGGGTCTCCTTCCTTAATCCCTCGAATTCGCACCGAAGTAGCCATGAAGCTCACCATTAATATGGATGCTATAAAGATTGCAATGAAGCCAGCTTGGAAATAAGTAAACAAAAGGGTTGGGGAAAACCCCTATCCCCGAGAACACCCAAACAAAATCCCAACTCATAGAATCATGCTCACATATCCAATTTATCATATTGCTTCCCCCTACATTTTATCAATATCGTGATCATCTCTCGAGCTAACAAGATGTTATCATGATCCTACCTGATAAACGACTTATCGATTAAAGAGATATAAGAAGGTGAAGGTGATATCGCAACCGTTTCACAATAATTTTACTTATGACCTTGGATACGACCGAAGAGAGAATGGGACGAAAATGCTCCCAAGTCAGTTTTATGATCGGGATTTTAGGGACGAGCACAATGGCGGCACTGTAAAAATACTGTGTGGCTTCCACAAAAGCTAATGGCAGCCTACAACATCTTTGTTAATGATGCTCCAACATTTAGTATAAAAAATAGAGGTAAAACCATCCGGTCCCGGCTTTATTACAATTAATATCGGTAAAAGCATTATAAACCTCTCTTCAAGAAGCAGGGATGCCACAAATATCTAAGCCCTCACTGGCACTCGACATCGTTAAAGAAGAGCCTGAAGCCTCCGGGAGGTATCTCGAGCATGGAATAAATCGGTGAAGTACTCGACAAGACTCCTCTTTACACCAATCTCTCTCCTTACTCTCAGTTGATCCAATCTATCATTCCCATGAATACGAACGATAGTATTCCGGCCCTACGACTTTTGAGCACAAGCATGAAAGTACTTAGTATTTCTATCCCCTCGCGAAAAATGCACCTCCCTACCTTTTTGTCAGGAAATTCTTCCTCCTGCTGTGCTTCCAACAACTCATTATGCGCCTTCACGAAATCGGGAACCAAAATCCGTAGCGGATTCATCCAACTCCCCGTAGTTCCCTCACCCGAGATCCGCCTTAGTCACCCTCATGCATGAATATCACTGGGAAAAAACCCTCCCAATTCCAAGTTCTAAGAAATGAGGCCACCCTTTTATGTAATTTCCAAGATGAAACGCTAATACTGTCGTTCGGAACCTCGCCAATTATCCGCGACGATTTTAAGAAAACCATCATGCTTACCCCAAACATTTAAGAACCGGAAATGATACTTAGCATTATGTTCAAATAATCAAACGATAATGTAAGAGGTTTATGATCCGACCCGTAACTACTAAGATGTCGAACTCGGGTAAACCCATAAGAATGGATTCACTCTCATTCGTGAAACACCTATCTAGGCGTTCGAAAAGTTTGCCTCTTTTCCAAGAAAATTGGAGCCAACATACCCCAAATCGACACCTCAAATTCTTCCACAAGTGCTTCCCTAAACTTATACATCAAAGAGCACGGCCGATCGTCACCCCTCTTTTCGTAGTTATGCATAACCATATCAAATCATCGCCACAATTGCATGGGCGAAGGTGCTAAGATACACAATGGTTAACCAATCCAGAAATTATCAAAAGAAAATGGGAATTGACAAATTGTCCGTCATCGAGGACGATATCCATAGAAATATGCCTCCGCCTAAAAGACCTAAATTTTATTAAGAGTCATAAATAAGAAAACCGTTTAAAGTTATTTAGACGAATAAAGAGAAGCAATCAAAGGTTCCAAAATGAAGAAAAATAGCAATCTTATGGATCCTCGTAAACATTTTCAATCTACCAAGGAATGAGGATCCGCGATTCCCCCGATATTCCAAATCAAAACATTAATCATTTATGTACAAATGACCCTTTCTAGATGACCTAGTCCGGGTATGTCTACTTCCCCCTTCGTAATAATAATGATTCACTACGTCAAGACTCGGCCCACCCTAAGATTACCCAATTCATAACTACCTTTTTCCTTCTTCGACGCGACTTCGCACCGCCATTCTTCTCAGAGGTTAGATGCTTCCTCTAATCGGCAGAGAGTCAACCTCTCCCACTAGACTAACCCGGCCATCGTAAAATGCCAACACCTCGTGAAGGCCTGTGCAGGGGACGATTACACGCAACCGTATAACTCTCACAGCAAGTTGATCCACATTAGCGCCACAACAATATTTAAAGCCACCAATATTCTCCTCCTCGCAGATCAGTGGTCTAAAATCGTCATGTGGACACCATGCCCCAAATGAACTTTAGAGGACGGGGCATCTCTGTCGGTGCCGGCCAGGATGACTTTCTGTCAACGATACCCGTATCCCGGGGCACAATCGGGATGAGGGTGGAAGAATAAGAGGTTCACGCAACTGTCTGCTCAGACCAATCGAGTGCGGGGATAGGAAGAATAATGTCAACATTACCATTATCATGTGGCTCACACCGCAACAGGATTCGCGATGAAACAAGTGACGTTGAATACCGTATGTACGCATGTGGATGCACTATAACAAACCGTATCGCTATGTCCGAACATCCCAGCGTTGGAGAGCAATACTTGTGGTGTGGCCCCATAACAATCGTTCGCCAATAAATTTCGTATGAGGAGGGCCAACCCAAATCTCATCCGAGAAAGGTCGGTAATATCCCGTTCGACGAGCACCGCAGGCTCCGAGAGGATTAGAGGTATCAAGAGTAGATTATCCACCCCGAGGGGTTTACCACAAGTCGAAGCAATCATATACACAGCCTCATAATTAAATAGATGTGATTTTAAACCTCGGGAATTTAACCTAAATGAATAATCGGAGATTCCGATTTCGGGTCAAAATCAACCGTCCACTTTAACAATTTCATAAAACGATTTTCAATTTCGAGAACTGAGATCGAAAATTTAGTGTAATCGGCATCATTCAAAAGCCGAATGAGGATGTGACGCCATCTAACGTGCCCACCTTCCAATTACCGTAAAGTTTACATAACTAAATGTTTACGAATCAAATCAAGTTGTGGATTCCCATACGAAAACTTCACTGTGATAATAACGACATGATAAAGCAAGAGAATTAGTTTCGGCCTCGTAAATAACAAAGGTGTTTCCCTGCTCTTTCCTTCCAAGCTTCTTAATGTAAGTGAAGCCCCTCCCACCTCAAGTAGAGTTAAGACTACGGAAAGTTTACAGAAATGAAGAAGAACTACTACGCCCAGAGGTAACCCAGCCGACAAACGCCGCATACGACAAGGCCATACCCCACAACACCAAGGGAAACGCCCAAAGACGGCAAGGAAACCTCAAGAAAAACTATAGAGCCAAAACCACAATCAAACCCAAAATAAAGCCAAAAAACACTAAGAAACAAACCAAAAATCACCACCAACCACCAAAACCCGAAATTGTGAGAAAATCACAAGAAACCTCAAAATCGAAAAGACCCTAAATAAATCAATCAAAAAACCGCAACAAACAGAAGGAACAACCCATCAACATCTGATCCGACCGGACCGCAGCAACATCAGTGGCAAAGAAGGAAGTAAAACCCAAGAAAAAACCCTCGAAGCACACATCAAACAAGGCTCGAACAAAGAAAACTTATAAGAAGAAGAACACGTAAGAAAAGCAAAGCAAAAGGAGCTAAATCACCAGAAAGAGAACAAAACCCCAAGATCCTTCGTCGCCCTTCGAGGTCGCCTCCTCCAGCCTTTTCTCCAAACTCTCCTCCCAAGGAACATATATATATATATATATATATATATATATATATATATATATACACACACACACACGTATATATATATATATATCTACACGTATATATATATATCTATACGTGTATATATATATACGTGTGTGTGTGTGTGTGCGTATATATATATATATATATATATATATATATATATATATATATAATACAACAACAACAACGAAGTCTTTAATCCCACTACGTTTAAGTCAAGCATGAATCCTTTTCTCCATTACGTCCTATTTAAGCACAAATTTTCGATTAATTCTAATAAATTAAGATCATTTTTTATGCAATAAGCCTAAGTTTTCCTGTGTCTGTCGCCTTTCTTAACATAAGTTGTATTTAAAACATCTACTCTCCTAATCGGATCATCGTAGCCGATGTTTAATGCGACCAAACCATCTAAGGCGACTCTCTCTAATTTTATCCGTCACTGTGAGAAACTCCAACCCTATTACGGATATATTCATTGGCATTTTGTCTCTCGTGTAAAGCCACACATCCACCTAATCACTCTCATCTCTACACACTTTCTAACTTAACATCATGCTTCAAAAGGATTCATGTCATAAATTTTTTCGACAAGTTTTACTCCGTCGTCGACTACCTAACGCAACCCCGCACTTTTCACATCCGGCTTCGACCGGCAACTACAGTTGTTAAATTATATAATATTATATATTTTTTATCTATAATTTATTTAATTATTAATTATTTTTTAAATTAAAAAATAATATTATTAAAATTTTTATATACATAATATACATATATAAATATATAAAAATATATTTATATTTATATATACATATATTTATTTATTTATTTATAATTTATTTAATATTAAATATTTTTATAATAAAATTATATTGATAAATAATACATTATACTTAAATATTTAAAATAAAAAATAATATAAAATAAATAAATATATATATATATATAAGTATATATTTACATATACCTATTTATATATTTTTATTTATAATTTATTTAATTATTAAATATTTTCATAATTAAATTATATTTATATGTAATATACTAAACTTAATATATTTAAAATAAAAAAGTAATATTATATATATATATATATATATATATATATATATATATTTATATATACCGATTCATATATTTTTATTTATAATTTATTTAATGATAAATATTTTTTAATTAAATTAAATTTATAATTAATGTACATAATATACTTAAAATATTTAAAATAAAAATAATATTAAATAAAATTATAAATATATATATCTTTATATATACCTATATATATATATTTTTATTTATAATTTATTTAACTATTAAATATTTTTATAATTAAATTATATTTATAAATAATATATTATTCTGGAGTATATTTAAAATAAAAAATAATATTATATAAATTTATAGATATATAGATACATATATATTAATATATATATTTATAAATATAAACATATTTATATTTAATTATATATAATTTTTTAGACTATTAAATATTTTTATAATTAAATTATATTTAAAAAATAATATACTATAGTTAAAATATTTAAAATAAAAATAAAATTATATAATATTTACTAAATAATTAAATTATATATATATATATATATATATATATATATATATATATATAAATATATATATATATAAATATATAAATATATATATATTTATATTTATAATTGACTATTTATTAAATATTTTTTTAATTAAATTATATTTATAAATAATATACCATACTTAAAATATTTAAAATAAAAAATAATATTATATATACCTATATATATATATATAATTATTTATTTAATTATTAAATATTTTTATAATTAAATTATATTTATAAATAATATACTATACGAAAAGATCACATAATACATGATGTTTTCCTATAGTTACAATAAGCCCTATTTATAACAAAAAAACAAAAACAAAAAAGGAAATTTTTTAGTACAATATATAATTACCAAAATTACCTCCGCACTGAACAACGGGGCGTTACGTCCGCCCCACCAACCCACATAATAAACTCCTTCGATTCATTCGCTCCGCTCCAACATTTATTTATTATTAAATATATGAGTCATACCTAACATTTATAATAGCTGCATCCTTTGTTATTTTCTATTTCTAGATGTCGCAAAACAAAAAGTTTAAACTTGCATATTATATTTATGATAACTTAGTTGAATTTTGGTGATTATTTTAGAAAATCTTAAATTATCAGAAAAAAATAATATAATAATTTAAAGCATATAAATTCAAATAATTGTGTAAGATCACATATATTCTTCTTTATTCTGCGGTTATTTTTGGTTTGATTTTAATTGACTCCTAAAATTTTGTGCTATTAATTAATTTCATACCAATTTTTAACTTCATCCCCAAATCATATAAATTAAGCTAAATATCAGCCAAATTTGATCCAAATTTATCGAGACAAAGTGCATACTTCATTTATTTAGCCATTTACATAAACATCTTAGTATTTTTATATATTTACATATGTAATACATAAACTTTAAACTATCACTTTTCATGTATAAATTTATGACACGAACTGTTATAGTATAAATATAAAATTTTAGCTGTTGGATAAATATGTAAATGCACAAGAATTGTCGGGTATGCATGTAAATTTTTCCTATTTTATAAATTATGTCTTAAAAATCACTGGCATTTGCTTCTTATGGGCCTGGGCCGGAATTAGTTAGGGCTTTTTCTGTGTTGATAAATAGTGGGCTAGTAATCGGGCCGGCCTAACCACATTTGGGCCGGTCCACATCATTGTGAGGACTGACCAATAGAAACCCTCCACGTCATCATGTACGGTGCTCGTGTTGGGATTGGGTACAAGCCGTCTAGTCCTCTCTCTCCTCTCTCTCCTCTCTCTCTCCATCACTTCCTTAGTTCCTTCTTCCCCATAAATAGATCTGAATCTTCATAGCTCTTCATGGCCTCTGAACCAAACTCATCCCTCCCTCCCTCTCTCTCTCTCTCTCCTTATCTTTCAGAGCTCTGTTCATAATCACCATGCTATTGTTTTCTCTCTCTAGCCTATATTTCCCTTCAATTTTCTAGCTATTCCTTAACATCTCTCTCTCTCTCTCTCTCTCTCTCAAGCACAACGTTTTCTCAACGATCAGAGAAAGCTGGTGATTGCAGGTGCAGCATCATCAAGATTCACGCGAGGCAAGGGATGAAAATCCCTATTGCACGAATCTTGATGATGCTGCATCAGCAGTAAGCAGCTATGTATGTCTCCCTCTATGCTTCTCGCTGGAGTACTACAGCTCCCTATAGTTCTATTTCGAGAAGGTAAGCTTAATTATTTCTTTACTTTTTTTTCTTATTTTGTTATTCGATGTGAGTTATTATTATGCATAAATTAAATGAGAATATTCGAAAATTTAATTGTTGGGATATAATTAACACAATATTTCTCAGTTTAATCTTTAAACGAAATAATATTCAGTGATAGCCATCTATATAGTATCACACAGCCAAAACCGACTTATAGAAGCCAAGATTTCTTCTGTTTTAGACTTAATATAGGTACTAATTAGTGGATTAAGATGGACTAATATGTGTTATAGAGTCATTATGGATATATAAATATATTACAGTATGGACTCTATGGAAGAGAGAAAAGCAGAAGATGATGAGAGAAATTGATTATTTACTAAACAACTGAATCATCAACAAATAGCTTCTCTGAAATCCTCTGATATTGCAATAATTATGCATCTGAAGTTCTGAAACGAAGAAATTTATTGAAGAGACTGACATCAGTGATCACTTTGCAATCTATCTTTTTTGATATTATTTTCAGTTTTGGATCAGCAAAAGAGTTTCCATCTTTTCAGCTGCTTTGTAAGATTCCTTGAGTCAGGTTACTGTGCTTCTATTTCTGTTCTTCAAGTTAAAGGATCTGTGAAACAAGTAGGATTGTTGCTTGTATGTTCATCATAATCTTCTTCTTCTTCAACAAATATAACCAAATTAACTATATATTTAGATAAATTTCAGTTGAGATTCAATTAATTGGTCCCTTTGATTGCACAGATGTTCTTTTTGTTATGATGCTATGTATAATTAATAATTTATTTCTCCATTTTTTATGAGGATTTTTATTTTTAATTATTATTATTTGGGATCATTTCTTATGTGTTTTTATTTAGTGTTTCTTTGCATCAAGTTATAAATATATACTATAGAATTTTTTTGTATGCAACTTCTATGTATCCTTATTGTTGCCATTGAGCATCTCTTTGGAGATCAATTCTTACATCTCTTCTTGTCAATAGCTCTATGGAAATATAAAAGGTGACATATTGTTTGTGTTACTCACTTTTAGATGTTATTATTATTATTTTTATCATCTCCATTTTTTATTAGTTTTGCCACTCTCGTATATCCATTCCTATAATCGATCAAGAATATCAGATTTTGGTTAGTTACTCAGCATTCAAGTGTTAAAAACAATTATTATTCATTGAACCTTCGTAGTAAAATTAATTTCAATATCAAAGTGTTTCCATCAATCATTATCATTCGGATGTTAAAGGATTCACCCGTGTCTACATATGAAAAATACTATGTAGTAACTTTTCCTTATTTGCCATTATCTTTGTTGCATGAATTCTCCCTGTTGTGGTCATTTATAGAACTAAAACTTACTAAAAATGTATGTGAGTAGTGCCTTCGTAATATATGAAAATTTTTTAGATATTATTTATATATGGAGTAACATCTTTGATATGTTACTCAAAATTAGAACTATGTATGTTTACTCAAGTTAAAGGCCTAATTTCAAAAGTTTTTAAGGCACTTGCTAGGATTGAACTTTACAATGATGTACTCATGGTTCATTCAATTTTTATGTGGTATGATGCCAAAGACTATGTTATACTTATTGTTAATGCTGATGACATCTTATTTAATAAAAGTAATTTAATTTACTTCTCTCAAGTAAGACTTTATCCACCAATATATTAATTTTATTTCTTAGATAACTCATATAATTTATTAGAGTTGAATTTTTTACATTAAAAAGGAATATCATTATTCTAAAGACAATATATATGTTATTAATCTTCTTAAGTGAAAGTAAACCAAAAATCCTATATTTAGAGACTTAACGACATCTAGTAATGAAAGGTTGCTTGATAACTTATCTAAACATCGAATATTGGTTAGCAAGTTAATTTAGTTTTGATTTATCTAACTTCACGTCTCATTTCATTATTGTAGTTTATATCCATCACATGTAAACTTCAAAATAAAGTGATTATTAGTACGTTATGCTAATGTTAATGCCTATTTATAAGTCTGATAAAAAGTGATTATTATTAATTACAAAGATCGTGCACTTGATGTTAAATCATTATTTGACATTTAAACTAAATAGTTCAAACATAAAAGACCTTCTTTAAGCTATTATTTTTCTCTCTGAGGAAACCTACTAACTTAGAAGAAAAAAAAAAAGGAAATTATGATGGTTAGATCTGATATTGACACTAAACATAAAATTATGAATCACTTAATTGTTTGAATAATAAAAGTAAATATTCTATTATAAGGATTTGAATTTTATCTTACATAACCTATTCTAGTATAAATATTATGATAACTATGATACCATCTAGTTGCAGACATTCTCATTTTCTTCAGGCATATTGAATCCACAAAGTTAATTGTCATTTTCTACATAGTACAAGGCTTTTCAAAAAGAGTATTATACCACTTGTTTCTAACTTTGATCAAGTGGTGTATATTTTTATAAAGTAAGCCCCACAAAATCTATAGTTTTCTATTCTTTGTAATAAACTTAGGCTAACAAATATATGTATATATAATCCAACTTAAGAGAAATCAAAAGCTATATTCAAAAAATACTTAACTTTTTTAAATAAAAATATTATTCTTTGGGAATAACTTCTTTGAATGAACCTTATTCATATCATCATAAATATGAATATTCACCTAAATATTTATTTATTTATTTATTTATGTCTCTCTCATAATCACCTATTTTAAGGCACCTTTTTACAGTCAGAAAGCTAATATTTTTATAGTATACTTGACTTGGATAGAAATAATTTTTAAGAAGAATGTTACAAATTGATCAATGTTATATAAAACAATATATTTTATTGGAAAAATGCAAGAAGAAGAAGTCATTTGATTTCTCTATAATTAGAAACTGAGTTAGATAAATTGTCCCTACATGAATGCTATGATATTTAGTTACTCGTCCTTGCACTTTTTTTTTTACTCTTCCTTTTTAACGTTTTTACTGTTTCCCGTATTCTCAGTTATTCTTTTGCATCATGGTATTGTCAAACAAAATTAATTTAACAAGCTGTTTATTACAGCTTATGAAAGATTCCGTATTGAAATAATATATATATATATATATATATATATATATATATATATATATATATATATATATATATATAAAAGCCCGAAGACAAAGTTATTGATAAAAAAAAATACGAAGCTTTTAGATAATGGGTGCAGGAGACCCACTCATAAGGTATGCAACATACTAAAAACTTATCAAAAAATGTACCAGTATGGTTTGAAACAATAACGAGAAAATCTTTTCAAAAAGTAGTAAACATGAAACACCGCTGATAACAACGAAAATAACTCCTGAATACCACCATAAAAACTACTGCGACAATGGCAAAATAACACCACGAACCCGCTGAGAAATAAGACAAAGTATGATAAAAACTCATCGAGGAATAACACAAAGACCACAGAAATGCAGGGAATACCACCATACAGCGGGATACTACCATAGATAACACCAAGCGCAAACAGCGGAAAACCACCAATACTACCTGGGATACTACCACAAATAACAATGAGCATGCTTTGAGAATAATCATGGAGTACAACCACTTATAATTCCAAAACGTGCCGCGCAATGAGAACAAGAATAACACCGCACGAACACGAAATACAACTAAAAATAACAAATCGAATAACACAGACAGAACGCGATAACACGAAGTGATAGGCCGATTACACAAGATTTCTCCCTCGAATAACACCAATGGAACGCGATAACACCAAAAAAAAGCAGGACGCGATATATATATATTGTAACCCTACAAGAGCATCTTGTACTATTTTCTGAAATTAAAAACAAAAGTCTTCGTTTGCTCCTGAGAACGTAGGCGTTTTTGTCTAACCTTGTTAGATCTTTGTGTTCTTCCTCTGAAATTGCATTTGTTTGCCCTAAATTTTTTCAACAAGTGCTATAAGAGTCAGGTTGCGAAGTCTTGTCGAAATAGCATCAATTTGGGAAGGAGTTTTTGGTTCGGCGAAGGTTTTGGTACAAAGGAATTTGGGCTAGCAATTCGGTAGGAATCCGCACGAGAAATGTGAGATGACAATTTCTTGTGCAAAATTTGAGGTGGTGAATTTAATGAAACTAGTAACTTTGGATTATGACAAACAAGGGTGAAAGATTTGTTGGCACAACAGGAAATTCTAAAGGCTTTGTGGGCAACAAAATCAGAAGCCATGAAGGATGAAGATTGAGAAGAATTGAAACAATAAGCGGCAACAACCATACGCCTATGTCTTACATGAGTGGTTATGATCACGTGATGAATTTAAAATCTCCAGGAGAGGTATGAAAGAAATTGAAAACTCAATTTATGCCAAAATCACTGACTAATAAATTGTATCTGAAGCAAAAACTGTATGTGCTGAAGATGCAAGAAGGTTCTGATCTGGCGCAACATGTGAATGCCTTTAATCAAGTAATCACAGATTTATCACAGTCTGATGTGAGTATTGAGGATCAAGACCAAGCAATGATTCTATTGTTTTCATTGTCTTCTTCTTATGAACACATTGTGACTACTCTTACATATGACAAAGAAACTATAAAAGTTTATGAGATTACTGTAGCATTGTTAGCTCATAATCAGTGGAAGCAGAATACATGGGAAAGCTCTCATGGCGACAGTTTATATGTTAAGGTCGATCAGGAACATGGAAGGAAGAAAGAGAATGAAGGTTCTAGAAAGCAAATTTCATATCAAAGTCTAAAGGCAGAAAAACGATTCATTGCTACAAGTGTAAGGAGTTGGGTCATATGAAGAGAAATTGTCCAAAGCTGAAGAAGCAGATTGAGGAAAAACATGATGCATTTTCCAAGTTTGTAAACGTGGTATAGAGTGAAAATTTAGATGGCAGTGATGGTGATATGCTTTCAGTTTCATCAACTTAGTTCATGGATGCATGGATTCTTGATTCAGGATGCTCTTATCACATAACACCTAACATGGAGTTGTTCACTCCATATAAGTTATCTAATTCTTACTCAGTTTATATTGCAATATTGTTGGTATTGCCGATGTCAGGATTAAGATGTATGATGACACTGTTATAACATTATGTGATGTCAGAGACATTCTAATTTTAAAGGAGAATTTGATTTCATTGGGCACTCTACATAGAAATGGTTTTATTCCCAAGACAGATGAGGATAGCGAGATCATCAGAATTGTTAAGGGTGCACTGACTGTGATGGAATGAAAGTTAACTAAATGTAATATCTACAAACTGTTGGAGAGTACAGTTGTAGGTGGAGCTCATTTTGTTGAGTCAGATGATGATAATACAAAGCTATGACATATGCATCTATCTCATCTTAGTGGACGTGCGATGACTAAATTTCATAAAAGAAATCTATTGCGTGATGCTAAAAGTTGCAAGCTCGATTTTTGTAATTTCTTGGAAAACAGACTAGAGTCAGTTTTATGGATGGAAAGCACAAAACTGAAGGATTCTTGATTATGTGCATTCCGATGTTTGTGGTTCTACTAGGGAATCGTCATTAGGAGGATATATGTATTATGTAACATTTATTGATGATTTCTCCAGGAAATTTTGGGTGTATTTCTTGAAGCATAAATCTGAAGTATTCTCTAAATTTAAGATGTGAAAAGTTGTGGTGGATAACCAAACTGACAAAAAAATCAAGTATTTAAGATCTGATAATGGCACAGATTACACAGATTCATAGTTTCATAAATTTTGTGAGGAGCACGGGATTCAGAGGCATTTTCAGTGCGAAAGACAGCACAACAAAATGGTGTTGCAGAAAGAATGAGCATGTCCTTAGCTGAAAGGGTAAGATGCTTGAGATTGAATGCATGACTTCCTAAAAGCTTCTGGGTGGAGGCTGTGAATATGGTGTGCTACCTCATCAATAGATCACCTCGGGCATCCTTGAATGGCAGAAAATCTACAACTACGTATGTGTTTACTCTTAGTGGAGGGCCTATATGTTGGAAATCAACAGTTCATTTTATTATGGCATTATCTACAGCTGAAGTGAGTACGATCGATACAGTAACTGAAGCTGCTAAAGAAGCCTTATGGCTTACTGGTTAGTAAAGGAACTAGGTTTCGAGCAATGTGGAGTTCAATTGCATTGTGATAGTCAAAGTACTATTTATTTGGCTAAGCATCTGTTGTATCATGCGAGAACCAAGCACATTGATGTCAAGTATCACATGATCAGAGAATTGATTGTTTCTAGTGAGATACTTTTGCAAAAGGTTCATACTAATGATAATGCAACTGATATGTTGACAAAGCCAATTACTATCAACAAATTCTTGCATTGCTTGAACAAACTTGTTGAATATTCACAGTTGCTAGAGAAGCATGGTGGCTCAACCCACATTGGTGCATATGTAACTCCCATGTATAGTTTCTCCTAAGGGGCTGAATATTTGCCAATGTGGAGATTTGTTAGGTATGGCTAATATATCAAATAAATGACAGATGTTAGAGCAGAGCGAGCTGTCAAACCGGGGGAGTTATGTTATGTGGGTTGCGGCTCCCCCACGGTACGGTGCATGGGTAATTTGGTAATTACATATTGTATACCTAGGGTTATGTATATATGTTGTATTGTAACCCTAAAAGAACAGCTTGTACTCTTTTCTGAAATTGAAAGAAAAAATCCTCGACGACGTAGGCATCTTTGTCAAACCTCGTTAAATCTTTGTGTTCTTCTTTTGGATTTACATTTATTGCCCTAAAATTTCTCAACATTTATTATAGGCATACGAACATGATGACCAAAATCTCAATAAGAATTTATGAATTGTTGCCTTGGTAAGTACTATAAAGATTTTATCGAATGAAATGGAGTCATCACTTCAAAATAGATAAAATCGTTTTGAGCCTCTGAATGAGGAGATATTATTTGGTCCAATCAACTGAACATTCAAACAAAGGGGGACGTAGTAATTTCATCTGAATGTGCCTTTGGGGTGAGGTGAGTGCCCTTTGCATTGGGTGAGTAACATCTGAGCTTAAGTTCACTGAATTTGGTGAGTGCGGTTTGAACTTGAGTTGTCCACTAAAATGAGGGTGCATTTGGGGAGCTTATTTGGTGTGGTGAAGTTTTAAAAATGCACCAGGTCTTAATTATTTTTATTAATCATCATCTTTAATTAAATTAATTTGGGTTAATTTATTAATCCTATTTTTTAATTATTTTTCATTTATCACAATTGCACAACTATATTACATAACAGATATAACTAGCTATCTTAACTTTTCTCATGCAATATTTAACTATTGTTTTTTTTTTTGTTTTTACATCTTGATCTTTAATATTAAATAAATCAACATATTTATTAGTATTTGACCGATAAAGCAAACGTGTGTGTGTGTGTGTGTGTGTGTGTGTGTGTGTGTGTGTGTGTGTGTGTGTGTTTATATATATATATATATATATAATAATTGAAATCACATAATTTCTTAAAATTGTAACTTAATCTGTTCATGATAGGGACGTCAAAACGGATTGTTGTTCGCGAACAATTCATATTCGACTTCTTTAAGAAGTTTCGTATTTGATTCGTTCTTCAAGTTAACGACCGAATACTGAACTTATTTTTTGTGCGCTGAAAACGAACAAAGATTTGTTCGTTCGTGTTCAGCTTATTTTGACACGACATACTACTCAGCAATTATATATATATATATATATATATAATTTTCTACAGTTACATATATGTACCTGGACTATGCACTCAAACGTTAAGAGCTGTTGATGATTTCCTTTGGGGAATATTCAATTATGACCACATGAAGACTACTGTTAAAACTATCTGTTTTAATATTTGGAAATAGAGAGGTTGGTATGTACCCTATTGGACCATTAAAAATTTATTATAAATAATTATTTAAAAATAAATAAATAAATAAATAAATATATATATATATAATTTAATCCTGCTCAAATTAATAGGTATTAACCCATTTAAATTATAGATAAAATAAAATTATTACTTTTTTTAATAAATTTTTTTAATAATATTCAACTTTATATCATAAAATAATTATATTTTCTCTATTATAATTAAAGATCAAATTAAAAAAATAATAATAATAAATAAATATTTGTTGGGACAAAATAATGGTACGGAAAAGCAATTATATGGAGTAAGGTCTGCGTGCTTAGTCCAGAAAGCGCCACAAGTGGGCCTATGTCATGGCACAGAATCGTATTCAATTATGTGTAAGTGGGCCGACGCCAAGGACACTGCAGCAAAAGTGTCCGGAATAGTCCCCCGTCCAGCCCATTTTCTCTCCCATCTTCATCTCTTTCTCTCTCTACATCATGCCTATCCAAATTCATTTGCTTGTGCATAAATTATAGGGATAATTACATGCAGATCATCCAAAAACACTGATATTACAGATTAACCCACCGAATGTATTTACGCAAGCCACCATAGAACTATTGAGAAAACTTTGGGTTAGTGTTTTACCATAACATTTTATAATTGATGAGAATGGGTAAAAAATGGGTGGTTGATTTGTAAATAGTTAGTTTCGGGTGATCTTTCTTACACATATTTTCCTTCTACTTTTCTATATTATTGTTCAAACCCATGATTTCATTGTTCTGTTATGAAAATTCAGGTCGAACATAACGCAAATCCAGAAGAAACACAGAGATTTAACGAGGTTCGGCAGACATGCCTACGTCATCGGGAGCAGAGCGGCGAATTTCACTATTTCAGATGAGTTACAAGTTCGATTCACATACCCATAGGGTTACACATGTATAAATAGATAAAACACCCATAGATAAATTATTAAAACGCCCTCCCTCCCCCAACCCACTAAACATGAAGAGACATACCTCTTCACCAAGAAAACTCCAACTACCGGTATATAAGCCACATACCTAACATGTTTAGTTTAATGTGTTAAAAAGAAAAAAGAATTACGCGTGAATTGAGTTTTATTGATTTTTTTTATAATTTAAGTATTAATTATGTAAGAGTATGAATAAAAGTTTAAAGTTGTAAAATAATTTTATTTTGGGCATTTACATAAATACCATGCAATATTTATGCATTTACATATTTAACAATTGAACATTTTATATTTACATGCATACATAACACTCGATTCTTTCGTGTCACATTAAAAGTAATGTCAATGTTAATTTGTTAAAAGTAAGATGCATGCTTTTATGCATAAGTTTATAGCATGAAAATCATCAAATTGCATTTAATTTGTATATATCAAACTTTATGTGAGACGATAGTGATCAGAAGGGATTCGAACCCCTGACTTGAGGTGACTTACAATTGATATACAGATGCCAGCCAATAAGTTAGGATAAACAACACACACACACACCACCTAATTCTTGTGTATTTTCATATCTAACACATATGCTTCAATTTTTTCATCTGTTCCATTTTACGCTCGTAAACGAAAACCACCTCGACTGGATCTACCGAACGAATAAGGCCGCCCCGTCGAAAGAATGAACACGCCAAAAGGGCCACCAGCTTTCCCCCCAAAAAAGGGGAGATCCGCAGCTTACTGCTCACGGAAACATCCGATCTTATGGTCAAGTCGTCTTCATATCTTTCCGATCTCCTTGCATGCATGAAAAATGTGAATTTAATTTAAAAAAAAAATTAAAATAATTGTATTTTTAATGTGATATAAAAACTTTGAATGGTATAAATATATAAAAAAAAGAGTTGATTCATTAGATATGTATATACATAAGAATTAGTTGATTTATATGTAAATGCCCCCCAATTTCTACTAAAACATCATAAGAAAATTATAATTTTAATAACATAAAATTCTTTTCTATACTATCATAAAGAAAAAATTTGTATGGGAATTAGGTCTGTCAACACGACTCGTTGTTCGTGAACAGTTCGTGTTCGACTCGTTAAGAAGCTTGTGTTTGGCCTTTCGCTAAGTTAACAAGTCTGAACGAGCCGAACACGAACAAAGATTTGTCCGTTCGTGTTCGGCTCGTTTTGGCTCGAACACGAACACACTTTTTGGACTCGAAATATAAACGAGCTGAACACAAGCTGAATCTTAATCACATTAATTTTAGTAAGTTGTAGTGCAGTTCAAAGTTGTGCGGAATACCCATTTAAAGCGAAACAGTATCTAAATTTAAGAGGAATGTAATGTTTATAAGGCATGGGTAGCACAATTTACGTCATATCTGCATGAATCTGTCCTACGTGCTTGAATAGGCAATTACGTATATAGTACGTACTATTTTTCTTTTCATGGAAAAAATATTATGATAAATTAAAAATTAAAATGGTGGTATTTTTGAAGTGGTAATGAGAGAGGGCGGTATAAATATAAATAAAAGGAAAGTTTAGGTGTTAGGTGAGTAGGTGCAAAAGAATTGAGTGGTATATATGTAAATGCCTTCAAAATAAATAAACTTGCTTAAATGAAATAATAGTTAGCAGCTGAACTAGATTCATTCACAGCCCTAAATTTACCTTATGTTACATTTCGAATATAAAGACGAAAAACGCTGTGGGAAAGTACCTCATGATGGTTACAATACATTCTCTCATAAGTACGAAAAATTATTGTGTCCGGATAGCGTACGTAAAGTTGTGTCCGGACTCCAATTATATGATGACACGTGTTTGTGTCGGTCTCATCCCTCAAAACACAAAAATACAACAGCGGGTTGTATTGGAATATTCCGGAATACTACCATAATACAACAGATAAATTTAATCACGCGGCCCGACCC
Source organism: Papilionanthe hookeriana x Papilionanthe teres (assembly GCA_022702705.1). NCBI lineage: Eukaryota > Viridiplantae > Streptophyta > Magnoliopsida > Asparagales > Orchidaceae > Papilionanthe > Papilionanthe hookeriana x Papilionanthe teres. Next base: position 40,517,330 of record CM040421.1, read on the forward strand.
GACCCAATTTTTTCAATAGAAATAAAGCTAGTGGTTGTATTCGAATATTCTGCGGCTTTATTGGAATATTCTCTGGTTCTATTATGGTAGTATTCCGATATATACATATGACGCATGAATATTCGAATACAACCGCGGTTGTATTCGAATATTCCGCCTCTTTATTGGAATATTCCCGGTTGTATTATGGTAGTATTCTGTAATATTTCAATACAACCCGCAGTTGTATTTTTGTGTTTTGAGGGATAGGACCGACACTAACACGTGTCGTCATATAATTAGAGTCCGAACACAAGTTTGCGTACGCTGTCCGGACGCTATAATTTTTCCATAAGTAGGGTGTAAAAGGACATAGATGATAATAATAATAAATAAATAAATAAATAAATAGGGGCTGTAAAGTAGTCTTAGTTGTTGTCGAGCCACCCTCAACTTGATCATAAGTTTAATTAATTTTATCGAGTTTGACTTACATTTACAAAGTCGAGAAAACATGCAACTTATTTATTAGAAAGCATAAAAAAAATTACGATGTTAGATGTGTGGATGAACTTGTCGTAAGGAACAGACGTTGACCAATAGCAACCGGTGGTGGCTGGCAGGTGGTGATTGGCGGCGGTCGGTGGCCGACGGTCGTTAACATTACATGTGTGATGTTGGATTTCAGCTTCTTTTCAAAGTTTTCAACTCATCTTCATGCCTAAAGCTCTCCTCATTCTCATCATGAGAGGGAGTGCGGCTCTATTTATAGAATTATGTGTGTAATTAATGTTAGAATATGAACAATTTTGATGGGATGGTCCTAAGAGTTTTTTTTTATCATACGAGATTTGATGAACATTTGAGTACCTTAATGATGTCAAAATTGAGCAATATTGGGCTTGTTTGATTCATCTTGTCGGAACACTCAATTCGACTATGAACTCGTGAGATTTGACATATGTTTGATCTTTCAAATGTGTTCATAAAACTTTAAAAAACAGATTAATGACTTGATTCAAGTTTGATTTGAGTAAAATTTGACCAATTTTCACATCATTGGATCTGTCTCATCAAGTTGGTCAGCTTGACAGTATGTTTGCTGAAATCAGAGTTCTAGTTAACTCTTAACCAAAGTTTAAACATTCTTTACTCAATAAGTTGCTTCGAGATCCATGTCGAATGATAGAAATTTCTTCAATAATCGAAAGATAAATCTCTTCAAATTTAATATATATTTTGAGTATACTTTATATTAATATTTATTTAAATGAGCCGGCTCATGAGCTAATGAGTGACGTCGGGGCTAACTTGAGCTCTATTCTCAAGCCACTTATCAATTTGAGCTCGAGCCAACTCAGTAGTTAGCTTGACTCACACCATTACTCGTAAGTCACAATTCACGTTTCAAGCAAACTTGATAACATTCAAAATCATATAATTTTAAGAAATAGAGCGCACATATTTTACCTAAATTATTTTCTCATTCATGAAAAATATTATTTTACAGCTCATTTTATAGTTTTGAACAATTATTAAAATAGAATCAATAATTTTAAGGGCATTTTTATACTCACCCACTATTCTTATCTATTTACAAACCTAACACCCAAACTTTCATATTTACATGCATACCACTAAAATCTTTATTACGACATTAAATATATCACTTTTATTTACTATTAGAAGTAAAATACACATTTTCATGCTTTACATATATATGTGTGTGCGCGCGCGCGAGCCACGTTCCTGGCCTGTTGGTGATGGGGTCACTTTAAGTCCCCTCAGGTCAGCGGTTCAATCCCACCGTGGAGCGGGGGATCGGTCTGTTCGTCATGGGGCCCAAACACATAAGAAACCATGACTTTATCTCTATTCATGATAGGAAAGGAACAGAGAAAGAACGAGAAGAATGGTGTTTCAAACAGCAACTAACATGTCAGGGGAGCTGTTCGAACAGCCTAGCTACTATTGCAATTGTGACAATTGAATAAGTTTTACATATTCTTATTGTTTTATTCATATTAAATGATCTCAAAGCTATAGTACAAATATATTATTGCATAATCAACATTTATTTTTTACCTGCTGATTTTCTTCTCTGATGTTTAATATATAAAGTACCTTACATTACTGCAATATATTGCTTATATATGCAAAAACAAACAAGAAATACATAGGGGAGTTCTATGTCATAAACTCTCACCTATACAGATAATCTTCATCACAGCATCTGTTGATGCTGAACATGGATGTAACCCAGCAGCTGTGGTTCCAGCCTCAGATGACCGCGGGCGTAGAAACTCGCTCCTGCATCCCCTCGACTACTACAGAGTCTGCGCTAATGCCTGGTACTTGTGATTATCGGCATTGCTGACGCTCGTTCGAGCAAACTTCATGGATTTCTCAAAATGGGTTGCTTCGATCCATGCTACGTCGTCTGCATCATCTTCCTCAATGGCCTCAGGGTTTTAGCCTTGTTTCCTTTCCCGTTCAATGTCCTAAAAGATAATGTGAAGAAAAAACAAAGTATAATTTAAGGTTTATGTAAGCCAAGTTTTCAACATTGATGAAAAACAATATCAAATAGCAGAACAAGCTATATATGTTTGATATTTTGTGCAAGAGTTTAAACAAAGTACAATTTTAGGAAATTTACACAGATGTCACACAATTCTTATGTATTTACATAACAAACACCTAAAGTTTCATATTTACATTTATAACACTTAGGTGCTATAAAGCTATACATGAAAAGGTGTATTGAATGTTATGTAAGTAAATATGAAAATTTAGGTGTCATATATGTAAATACATAAGCATTGTGTGGTCTGTAGGAAAACAAATTTACCATTATGTTATAGAATAAACTAATAGGTATGAGGTGAAAATCTTTTTCGGCTAAGAGATCTCTTTAGCTACATAACGGCTTCGACCTGCAAAGCTTACACAACTATTAGAATAATGAATGAATTCATAATTAGTTTCTTCATTGACTTGTAAATTGTTACAGCTTTCTCTCTATATAGCAATGGAAAAGATTCCTTATAACAGAATGTCAACATTGATTATTTGTAGAGGAATATCAGCAAGTTGATCCTTTGTGTTAATCTGATGGACAATATCAGTTTAGAGTTTATGCAGCCACATTGTAGTTTTGGGTGAGGGAAAATCACTATCTGACCTATGTGGTTAATTTCTACTATAGCTAGACGAAACATTGAATTTGCAGAAGTGTCTCGATTGCTGCCTCAAAGTAAGTAACAACTGTTCGTTGCAGGATAAACGTATTATTCCTAGTAAGGGGCATTGATCCTTATCAATTGTAGTAGATTCATAACCATTTTATAGGATTGTAAGTCATTTCCTTGTTATTTCAAATAGCTGTTATGGCTTTTAATTATTTTTCATGAAGATATCACTATCCGTCTTAAATTATTGCTGTAAAGTTTTCTATATTTTTATTTTAATCGTGCAGTTATGATGTTTTTTTTTTTCCTGCACTTGTATGAATTTGCATATGTTATATCACAAGCTTGCATGAATTATTAAAATTTGAACATGTTATATATGTTGAAATAATTTGACAAAATTTTGTGTAATGGTGTGTAAGTCATTAGAACCCTTTTGAATTTTGACTAGCTGGGTCGACATGCTCATAAGTGATGATTCCACTGAAAATTATCAGGTTTGCTTGGGTTTGTACTGACTTTTGTAGTTTTAGGCTGTTTGTTAAAACTAACTTTATATAAAATAAACAAAAGATAAATGATAAGGAACTTGATTGTGAACGATTGTATGTTTTCGTATGAGATACATAATTGATATTTACCCCTCTTGTTGTCTCAAAGTGTTACATATGCAGATAGTGATACTTCCATACTTATTATTCATAATGTATGTCTCTTTCCGCTCATCATTTTTAATAAATAATTGTCACTTATTGGGTTTGTTTGTCAAACTCACTCTTTATTTTTTTTTTTTATTATTTATTTTTTTGCATAACAGGTTCTATTCCTATTCAGTCTTCTGTATAGCCATCTCCACCAGAGCAAGCTTTTTAGTTTTAGTTTCTTAGTTTCAATATTTTTTATTAGTATTTGTTTTAGCTATTGTATTTTTTATTTATTGGGTTTGAGTTTTCTTTATTATCGTTTCTGTTCGATCCAATTGAGTTTTTTATTTTCAGTTTTGTTGTAATAGTGAACATTTCAGTATCAATAAATTTTACTTTTTTTTTATTTGCAATACAAGTCTTTCTTTGAAAAAAAAACAATACGTGTTTCTATTATTTCATCATGCCCTGTGTTACCAGGGTCTACTGCCTTTTAGACCGGGGTGCGATATTAAATAAGTGAATATATCATTATTACATTATTTAAATTATATTAATAAATTTAATTTTTATTACAACATTCAGTTGAATTCTGATTTGTTGTTGAACTTTAAACGCTTGTTTCTTTTGGTTAATTAACCTAATTATCATAATCTTGTGCATGAGAACCCATTAATACGATAACCTGATGGTCACTAAGCTCTCATGACTCACTAAATTATGCAATTACAATTATTCGTATTAGAATATTAATATAAATTATCACTTTATTAACAATATATTTAGATATGAATAATCCATTTTCAAATGATAAAATATTTTTAAACACCTTTTAATAATGAAAATATTTTGACTACTCGTATAGTAAATAGAAATAGGAGTATTTACATATGTATGCCACCTAATTCCTTTGTATTTACATATATAACAACTGAACTAATGTTTTTACATTTATACTATCAAAAGTTTCATATCACATAGAAAAAAATCACAATTTTAATTTTTCAAAAAGTATTTATTTGCGAAAAGTTAGTTCTCATGCATATATATAATAAGATGCCATTTATGTAAAAAAAATAAATTTTGGTGTTAAACATAGAAATACTTTAGATTGAGTGGTATCATGCAAATCTTTGATATTAATATTAGATAGGAGTTTTTGACATACCTAGCACACCAAACTCATGATTATGTCTTCATGCATGAGATTGGATTTTACGGGTTCTAGGAAGGCAATACCGAGTCGCGACATACAAATACATCTGAAACTGAAGTCTTTCTCCTCCTCCAGACCTCTTCTACCGAAGACCATTGAAGAAGGTATTTTCTCCTTCATTCTTTCTTCCGCTCGAAGTTCTTTCATGGTTTCTTTTAGCGGTTTTTACGAGCTCTTGGTTCTGAGAAGACAAAGTCAGTATTGAAGCATACAAATGCTTCTGAAACTCACATTTTTCTCCTCCTTCTCGTCCAATTCTACCAGAGACCATTGACGAAGATAAACACAGTCACTCCTCTTCACATGCTTTAGCTTCTACTAGAAAAAAATGGCCCATAATTGTGTGTACAGGTAGGTAGACAGATGTGAATTCCAAACTATATCCAACCAAAAGAAAGAATCTAATAAATTCAATCTATTTTAAAATATATTCTCTAATTTTGAATAACGAATTGAGCCCTTGCTAATATTGAGTTTGCTTGTAAGTAGGCTCGATGATTCTTCTGTCATGAAATGACTTCTGTATAGAAAACATGTTTTTTAAGAATTTGATTAGTTCAATCTTGTTTTGAGTCAAATTATACATTTAGAAATTTCACTGTAAAGCGAAGAATTCGTGTTAATTTTCAAGTATGCCCCAATTGTTGAATTTATCGAATTTCATTACGTTTGAAAGTGTGTTTTCAACTCCAGGTAAAAAAATTGGTCGTAAGAGTGCTTGAGTCACTAACGAAAAAACAAATATTACACCAAAAGTTGTATCAATTCAGTGAATTTCATATAGAGTTTCGTTACTTTGTTGAGTTTTCTTGTTATGGTTGGCAATATTGTAGGTTTTTAAGTAAATTTATTTGTTGAATTGATTTGTCCTTCATATTAGAAGGCGTGAATTTCAATTACAATATCATAAATGTGGAACATCACCAAAGGAGTATATGCCTATAATCAATGACATTGAAGTTGTAGAGATGATCGTTCACTAGAGTAGATATGACCGAGTTGATACAACGGTCATCACACAAAGTGGTGGAAATTGACACAACAAATCAAAAGACTGTTCTCCAAATCCAGATCGTGTCAATAATGAAAATATCAAGAGAGAGGTTTATAGTGGGGTTTCTTTAATTATCCAAACCGGTGTTGAAAATGATTTGAAAGTTGGTGCACATTTTCATGTCTCACACTATTTTAAGCAAGTTATCTGATCTATTGCAGTAAAAAATGATTTTGGACTATAATTTATAGCTAACAATAGATCTTCCGTTGTCACCGTTAGTTCTCATTGAGGATGTCCTTGGAGGGTAAGAACTATACTATGTGCTGATGGACAGTCATTTGAGATGAGAAAATTAGAATATATGCATCTATGTTCTAGAGTACACAAAGTCAGAAACAGACAAACAACAACTCCTGGATTGCTTAACAAATAGAGACTATTGTGACGAAGAATAAAAAAATTGCTCCTAAGCAGATCAACAATAATTTAGAGAACCTATACAATCTATCATTGTCATATATGAAGTTTTAGAGGTCGAGAACAAACATGAGATGACATTTTTGGAGTTGTGGATGAAAATAAATTAAATTGTAAAATCGAGTGATACAAAAAAAATTTTAAGCATGTACTTAGGACAAACATAAGCTTCAAATTAAGTCCTCAGCGCCCTATTACTAATAAAACCAACATTATGAAAGTTCATATTCCAAATTACATAACATATTCAAAACATAGAAAATGCCAACAAGAATAACACAACGGTTATGATTAAGGAAAACCAAATCTTCATAAGGAATTAAAGTCTTCAAAATTCTTCTTAATCGTGCCTTCAAATGCCATTCTTTACCTATAACTCAGGCCATATGTTGCGTCCCCAACTACATCAACCTACTTAAAGTAGTTGCAATCTTCTTCTAATATGTTTCTAAGGCATCAATAGAATTTTTTGTCATAGCTGTCACCTTTATGAGTTGTATGTACAACACAAAGTAAGTTGTAATCATAATATATTTTACGGTATATGATAACCTTTGAACTTGTTGAATTGTTCGTGCTCATTATGTATAACTCAATCCTGTAAATCAATGATGTGAATATAATTTAGTGTTCGTTCTTAAAAAATATAATACATAAATGAAAATGTTTTTGAAATGATATGTTTCCTCTCAGTAAACATGTACTAAAACATGAATTTAAAAATGACATATACACAGTTTGATGGGATTATAGTTTAAAATCTTCTCAAATCTTTTTTTTTTTTTTGTTGAACTAATTATTTAGTAAATCTTATTGGAAGAGCGATTTACAAAATATAGGGAATATAAGGCATGCAAAGAGGTTGAAGAAGGGGAGGAAGAGACTTTTCTCAGTGGTCTTTAGTAGAAGCGAGCGGAAGGGACAAAGAGAATGGAGTTTCAGAGTTCTTTGTGTTTGGCAACCTCAGCGTTGCCTTCCAAGCTAGCTCTATCTCAGAAATGGTATTGGGCGAAATTAGAAGAGCGGGGAAGGAGAAATATTGCGTGGAACAAGGAGAGTGCGAAAGAGTGAATTTTTGGGTGGGGTTGGACAACAAAATGTTTAGGGAGTTATAACTAAAACTTTTATGTGTGAAACCCATAATATTTAAATTTAGAATTTGCAATATATAAATATAGAAATTTAATGTGCTAGATTTGTAAAAACCTCTACTAGAAATTAACTATTCAGGTTCTGTTCGAGGCAGCTGTTGATTATTTATAATCTGCTGATAATCAAATTATTCTGATTATCTGATAATCTCACTTGCTGTTTGGGGAGCTTATTCAGAACAATTTATTGGAAGCTTTGCTGGAGAAATGACCAAACCCTCTGTTTATTATTTTTATTTGCAACAGGCTGAATTATGGGTGTAAACGAATTGAACACGAATGAACAGAGCTAGTGTTTGTGTTCGAAATGTTCGAACACATCACTGTTCGTGTTTTGTTCGTTTAACAAACCGAACGAAAAAAATTGTTTGTGTTCGCCTCATTTGCTTATCGAACGAATCGAACACGAACTTCCTGACGAACTGAACAAGAACTGTTCGCAAACAACGAGTTTTTTTGATAGCCCTAGCTTTGATAGAATACTTCCTCAAAATGAAGCAAATTGATCAGGTATTCCGTACACATCAGGTAATCCATACTTCCTCAAAATGAAGCAAACCGAATAAGACGTTTAGGGTTTTATTTTAATATATAGGATATTATATTAATCATAATATTATAATATTTATATTAATATAATTACTATAATAATAATAATATTATTATTAATTTATCATATATTATAATTTATAAAAGTTTAATTATTTAAATTTGATAAATTTTTATAATATATAATTATTTTTAAAATATCATAAATTTTTTATATATAATTGATGCGTGCTAGAAAATTCGCGGCGGTAGAGTAATAAATTATCGTCTTAGCGTTGTACGATAATTCGATACGCACTTGTGAGATGAAAATAGAACAATGATGACTCGAGAAGTTTTTACGTGGAAAACCCGTAAAGGGAAAAACCACGTAGCTGGCAGGTTGTGAAAATTCACTATTGATTCTTGTTTACGTAAATCCTTCGTCCTACGAGACGGGAAGAGGTAATTATATGATGTAGATTACGAGCGTCGGCCGACGAGTGTATGATTGACGGTGGTTCACGATGATCGGCGGTGGTTGACGGCTATCGACGGTGATCAACGGCGATCGGCGAAGATGTAGAGCGCTTCTTCTTCTCGAGAATCGGATTCTCTTTTGGCTCTCCACTCATGTGAGAGTTGGAGTCTATTTATGAAGCACGGGTGCAAGTAATGCGGCCAATTTCGATCGGACGGTTCGAAAGCTCCCTCGATCGGACGGTGTTCGAGGGCGTTTGATGGCCTTAATGATGTCTGGAATTGAGTGGTCTTGGGCTCGTTGGATTCGTCTTGTCGAGACGCTCGATTCGAGTATGGTCTTGCTAGTGTCGGCATCCATTTGACCTTCCAAATATGTCCGAAAATCTTCCAATGTTGATTTATTGACTTGATCTCGACTTGATTTGACTCGGATTATTCTAACTTTGATACCATTGGGTTCATCTCTTCGAGCCGTCGGTTTGATATAAGTTCTTTGAAATCGAGTTCTGGATGACTTTTGTTAGGATTTGAACATTTCTTGCTCGATAGATTGCATCGAGATTCGTGTTATGTCTCGAGATACGTCTTGGGATGATGAAAATTTATTGGTGTCATATCGGTTCTTTTCTATTTTCGAAGCGACATCATATTTAGTAATCCGAAAATACCAAAGTACTGAGCAAGCGTGTGTGAGTGTATAGATATATAACTTCATAAATAAATAAATATATATATATATATATATATATATATATATATATATATATATATATATATATATTTAATAATCTGCCATATTCAATATTAGTATAATATAAAGCCATTTTTCATGCAAGAAAATCAGCTTAGCTTAGTGGCAGCGTCCCTTGTTTGGAGCTGGGAGGGGCGGGGTTTGAATTCTTCTAAGCTCAAGTGATAATATTTTTATTAGCCATTTTTCAGCAGGCCAAGCATTGGGAATTTGAGCAGAATAAAACGATTTATGGCTGTTTAACTTCTTAAAAGCTGTCAAACTTCTTAAAGGCCCTCATTTAAGAGGTAAGAATATAACTTCTTAACTTTTAATGGCTGGAATTAAAAATTAAGGAGTTATAGTATATAACCTGTTATATTTTTATACTAATATGTATTAAAATAGATAGTATAAAAGATTTAAAATAGAGAATGTGAAAAGTTGTTTTTGTATTTAATATTTTAATTAATTTCATGTATAAATGCAGAATTTGAAGGGTCAAAAATGAAAAATTTTTATTTATTATTATTATTTTTTTTTAATGCTTTGCTTCATCTCAACCTATAAATAGAGGCGTTAGATGAGGGAAAAAATCACAAGTGAGGAGAAGAAGAAAGTCATCCTGCACTGCGGAGAATAGTTGCGGCGAAGATTTGCAGCGAAGAGCTTGCGGCGAAGAGTTGCGGCGAAGAGTTACGGTGCAGAGTTCGCGGCGAAGAGTTGCGAAGAAGCATCCCGACGAAGCGTTGCGGTGAAGTGTCCCGACAAAGTGTTGCGTCAAACCGTTGCGGCGAAGTGTCCCGGCAAAGTGTTGCGTCAAACCGTTGCGGCGAAGTGTCCCGGCAAAGTGTTGCGGCAAAGTGTTGTGGCGAAGTGTTGCGGCGAAGTGTTGCGGCGGCGGCGACTGCGGCAAGTGTTGCGGCGAAGTTTCCGACGAAGCGTTGCGGAGAAACGTCACGGAGAATTGTTGTTGTGAAGTGTCGCGGCGTACCGTTGTCGTGAAACGTTGCGGAAATGACGACGATTCGAGAACCCCGTTCTGCGAGAATCGAGAGGAAAAGTCATAACCTGGGAGGATGCCATATCAGTTCGACGGAGAGCGATTTAATCTTTTTCGAAAGAAGTATTCTTCAAACCGATATGGTGGTAAAATTGTCAACTTGAATGATCGAGCGTATTCTCCTCCTTCTGGATACGTCCTGTTATTCACGAGCGACCTTGAGAGGCTGGTCTTCGATTTCCACCGCACTTTGAGTTTATTGAAATAATGAAAGCGTTCGGTGTTTGCGATTGCTCGGTTGTCTTGTCGAGTGGTGACGGTAATTATTGGATTGATTGTTTTCTTCGGGAGTCGATGGGTCGATGCTAACTCCGACAATTTTAGCACGACCTGTGCGGGTTTTTTAGTGATACACATGGTCGTATAATTTTTTAAGCAAAAGACGTTGGATTTTCGGCTTAAAGGAACCAATACGACGATGGTCGTAAGATTTTTCTTTCGCAAAGAATGATTGGGAGCTCCGTGAGAGGCAGGAAAGTTTCAACCTTTATGTGCTCTTCAAACTACCGAAGATGGAATATTGCAGATGTTGGGATTTCATGTTTTTAAGGAGTTGTTGTTTGAGACGCAATACATTTACGAGTTTGTGAGTGAGGAATCATTATTCAAGGTCAAACTTTCTTTTCAACTGAACGATCTACAGCTATGATATTAAAGAAGTCTAAGAAACGACCTTCCGAGCCGAGTTCTGCAGAACCTAAAGCGAGCTTCCAACGAGCGATGAGCGTGAAATACTGCCTCAAAAACAAAAGAAAGTTAAAGCACGGCGAGATTCCTCGCAGAGTCCTTCGACTCATTCGTATTCTCGAGAGTGTCTTATCTCATGAATGTATCGAGCTTCGGAAGCTGAGAGTTTAGTAAGTTTCTTTTATCTTCTAGCTACTCGTATTATTTTATATATCCGACCCAAATTTCTTTTCTTTTAGAGTGGATAACATGATGGAAATTCATAAGGGGCGGCAATCGGCATTGAGAAGCTGGATTCGAGTTTGTTAAAATTAAATATTTCAAGGCGAGTACAAGCGTCGATATGAATCCGAGGTTGAAAAAGTTACATCTGCGGAATCACGATTGACGAGTGCGGGACGGGAACTTTCAACAATGGCAACCTCCCTCTCATTGCGGCTTCGGGATCCGGAGAAAACCCGAGAGGGCTTGGTGGAAGCACGAGCCGACCTTCGCGAAAGTAATAAGAGTGTGAGAGCTCTTAAATCGACTCGTGTTAGCCCAAGAAGAGGAGATTCAACTTTTGAAGTCTACAAAAGAAGTTGATGCTTCGAAGTTCGGCGTAAAGCGGTTGAGGACTTCGAGAACTCGTTAGAGTTTAAGACTATCATTCGAGACCGTGTTCGAGAGGCTCGTGATCGGATGCTTGATGTTGAGGTGAAGGAGCATCAAAAGTGGTTCACCGGGAAGGATTCATCGGGGTTTTATGAAGGGGAGTCGAGCGGTGCAACGTCGAACGGGGATTACGGTGGAAGGGCTTACTCCTAGCGAGCTTCGAAGGATTCTTCCTCAGATTCTGACGGTGAAGACGTAGAGAGCGAACTGAGGAAAGTGCATTTCTATGATGAAGAGGGGGCGGAGGAGAATATTGACGTTAATTAGTGCTCTATTTTTATCCTTTCATGCTTGTAGTGTGTTGCTTTTGTCGTATTGGATGGACCTTACTAATTGTTGTAATAATGTTGTATGTGACGCATGTTGGTTATTTTGTTTGATTGTTCGATTACGGTAGTTATGTTGCCCCCGAGTACGTTCTCTTCCTTTCTATGATGTTGTTGAAATATGTTTTCCTTTTATTTCACGAGTGTATAAAGATATCTCGAAGTTCTCACATGTGGGAGAGTTACTTATGGGGATAAATCACCGAGGACATTTGACTTTGTTGAGGTTATGTATCGAGTTTTACTTAATGATGTTAACTTTGTATGAACGGAAGCTAACGAAGGTCCATCGAGCCCATCCGAGGTTGTTTCTCTGGAGCATTGCTCGCTTATAAACTCGTATGGAAGGGATCAAGCGTAGTCCACAAGGATCGTTAACCTATCCGAGTTGTTTATCGAAATGCAAACTTTGCGATGTTAACTCTTATGGAAGAGGTCAAACCAAATCCACTGGGATCGGTCATGCTACGATCGAGATACAACCGGAGTTGTGCATTTCTCGGGTCAGAGCGAGAAAGTGACTCATGGATGAGTCGTTGTACTTTTTAAAGATATTCTCTTTTGAAAATAAAACAAGTATTTAATAAGTTTGAGATACATTACCAACAAACATATTATAAAACTTGTGTGTTATCGATAGTATTTGCGAAGGTTTTCAGCATTCCAAGTTCGGGGCAGTAGTTTCCCATCTGAATCTTTGAGTTTGAAGGTTCCAGTTTTGATCATGGCTTCCACGACATATGAGCCTTCCTAGAGAGGGGATAATTTGTTGCGTTGGGGACCATGACCAGCGGCTTCGATACTACGCAAGACCAAATCACCGATGGAGATAGGTCGAGGCTTAACCCTTCGGTTGAAATGACGAGCAACTCTTTGGCGGTAGGAAGCGGCTACGAGGTGGGCCACATCACGTATTTACGGGAGAAGATCTAACCGTTGTCGGAGCTTTTCTTCATTGTCATCTGAGTTGAAAGTTTTAACTCGTGGGTTTGGAACTCCGATATCAATAGGGATGACAGTCTCGGTGCCGAAACACAAGTTATATGGAGTTTCCCCGGTTGGAGTTCGTGCGGTGGTGCGATAGGCCCAGAGGACATTGTGCGACTCTTCGACCCAGCTTGTCCTCCGGCCTTCTCAAGACGAGTCTTCAACCTTTTTAGCACCGTTCGGTTTGTTACCTCTGTCTACCCATTCGTCTGGGGATGCGCCACGGTAGTGTGCACTAATTGAATGTGAAGATTCTTGCAGAATGACGTGAAGATCTAACTGTAAATTGAGTCCCATTGTCAGTGATAATCTTTGCATGAAGCCCGAAGCGACATATGATATTTTTCCAGACAAACTGTTTAGCATTTGCTTCAGTGATCTTAGCAAGTGGCTCTGCTTCTACCCATTTGGTGAAGTAGTCGACGGCTAAGATGATGAATTTACGTTGTCCGAGTAGCGTATCGGAAATGGTCCCGTGATGTACTACTCCCCATGTGAGCGAAAGGCCGGGGACTCGAGAAAGATGTGAGTTCTACTTGGGGGTGCATGCGTTAGGTTGGAGTGTAATTGACAACTCTTGCATTTTGCACAAACTCCAACGCGTCTTGCTTGATCGTAGGCCGGTAGAAACCTTGTCTCATTATTTTCGGAGCGAGAGCCCTACCTCCAAGATGCTCTCCACATATCCGGAATGAACCTCTCGTAGAGCGTAATCAGCTTCAGATGGTGTAAGACACTTAAGGTATGGACCTACGAACGCCTTCTTATACAACTCATCCCCGATAAGGATGAAGTTGGCGGCCATGCGTCGGAGACGAATTGATGAAGTAATATCATCTGACAGTGTTCCGTCTCGGAGGAAGGATATGATGGGGTCCATCCATGATGTCTCCCCTGGGTCATCTATAGATAGTATCACCCATGGACCACTGAGATGCGGGAAAATGTATCTCCTTAATACACCTTCTTTTATAGAGATCTCCAGTTGTTGAATTTGCGAGCTTTGAAAGAGCATTAGCTCGGGTGTTATGCTCCCGAAGTATGTGAATGAGTTGGCATGTTGCAAATTGGGCAATAAGTGTTTTTACCAGACCGAGATACTGCACCAGTTGTGAGTTATGAGCCTCGAATTCTCCTTCTACTTGAGATGCGATGAGTTGAGAATCAGTATAGATAATCATGTTTTGTACTTCACAATCGATGGCAAGTTTTAATCCGGCTACAAGTGCTTCATATTCGGCAACATTATTGGTGGTCGGAAATTTTAGGCGAAGCCGTACTCAAGATGTCTCGCTTCGGGAGATGAGTAATATTCCCGCACCGGCTCCCGAGTTTCCGGATGCTCGCGTCCACGTATAGTGTCCATTGGGGTGATTGTGGAGGAGAAACGGGTGGTTCGACGAGAGGTAGGTATTGTACATTCTACCACAAAATCGGCCAACACCTGTGATTTAATGCTTGGTCGTGGTAGGTAATGAATATCAAATTCTCCCAATTCTACCGACCACTTTACTAATCTTCCCGACGCTTCTGGTTTTTGTAGGATAGCCTTCAAAGGGAGTTGTGTGTAGACGCCGATAGTGTGGGCCTGAAAATACGGACGAAGTCTCCTTGCTGAGAATACCAGGGCTAATGCAGTCTTATCCGCTATTGGATAACGACTTTCTATATCGGAAAGAATCTTGCTGACGTAGTATACTGGTTTCTCGATTGAATTTTCCATTCCGACAAGGACGAGCTTATTGCGTGAGGTGAAATAGCCGAGTAGATATATAGCATCTCCCCTTGGACGGGTTTTGAGAGAAGGGGCGGCGAAGCTAGATATGCCTTAAGTTGTTCGAAAGCGATCGACGATCATCTGTCCATTGGAAACCAGTGTTTCGAGCACCCCTAAGTATCTTGAAGAATGGAAGATACTTGTCTCCAGAACGAGCTAGGAATCGGGAAAGAGCAGCTATGCGACCATTCAAGCGTTGTACCTCTTTAATGTTCCTCGGAGGCACCATCTCTCTTAACGCCTTGATTTTTTCTGGGTTTGCTTCAATTCCACGATGGGTAACCATGAATCCTAAAAACTTCCCCGATGTGACCCCGAAGGCACATTTAGTCGGGTTAAGTCGCAAATCATATTGACGAATGAGTTGAAAACACTCCTCTAGATGAGAAATGTGTTGAGATGCTTCCAAGCTTTTTACTAACATGTCATCAACGTAAACCTCCATTGTACGCCCGAGAAGATTTACGAAGACCTTGTTCATGAGACGTTGATAAGTTGCACCGGCGTTTTTAGTCCGAAGGCATAACCCGATAACAATATAAGCCTTTATCCGTTTGAAAAGAGGTGGCCTCCTCATCTACCGGGTTCATCCTTATTTGATTGTACCACGAGTATGCATCCATAAAGCTAAGCATTTGATGCCCGGACGTGGCATCAACAAGTTGATCTATGCGCGGGAGAGGAAAGCTATCCTTCGGACAAGCTTTTATTGAGGTCTGTATAGTCGACACACATTCTTCATGATCCACTAGCTTTTTTCACCATGACGACATTGGCCAGCCATGTAGGGTGGTGTACTTCCGTATGAACTTTGCTTCGATAAGCTTGTTGACTTCTTGTTCAATAGCTTGTCGGCGATGCGGGGCAAAATTGCGTTTCTTTTGGATGACCGGTTTAACGGTTGGATCTACCTTTAAAGAGTGCATGATTATCTCGGGATCAACTCCGGGCATGTCGAGCTGGGGTCCATGCAAAAATGTCTTGATTTCTCCGGAGGAGAGCTACGTATTCGACCTTTGCTCATCGGAGAGTAAGGAACCAAGTCCTGCTTGTTTTTGACGGATGTTCATTAGATAGCGGGATATGAACCAAATCTTCTACGGGAGAAGCTCTTTGAGATACCTCTTCATCTCGGAGATCAAAGTTTTCAATGCTTAAGTGTCATTGACGGGCGAGGCCGAGCTTGTACGAGATAACATGATTGTCTTATCTCGTTGATCTCGTTGTACGATGCCTATCCCCGCTGGAGTTGGAAACTTAAGCTTCAAGTGTAACACAGAAGTCACAATGCCAAAAATAGATTGCAGAGGTCTTCCGAAGATGGCATTGTATGCTGGTCCGATTTGACAACGATGAATTGTACAGAGTGAGTTATCCGTCGAGGAAAATCACCAATGACAACGGGGAGATTTATTATTCCCTCGACCCTTGCGGTCGATTATCAAAACCATATAATGGTCCTGATGCGAGTTGAAGTCTTTCTCTTGTAAATCCCAAGCGAGGAAAGTTGAATAGAATAAGATGTCGACGAGCTCCCATTGTCGATCGGGATTCTTTTACGTTATAGCGGGGTTCGCCGATTCTGCGCTAATGACGAGAGGATCTTGATGAGGGACTCGAACTCCTTCCAAATCGGAATCATCAAAAGTGATAGGGTCGAGCGTAATTTCTTCGTCTTGGTTCACCGGGTACGGTGATAAGGACTTGATCAGTAAGCAACGGGCCTCCAGCAATTGTTTGAATTTCGCCTATGAATGGGTGACCCCCATTTTGCTGCCTTTGTGTATGTTGTCCCCCAGTAGGAGCATTATCAGTACCAGCTGGTTTACTCTGTACAAATCTACCAAGATATCCCTGCTTAATTAACCTTTCAATCTCTTCCTTGAGTTGCTTACATGCTTCAGTGGTGTGTCCATGACTTCGATGGAAATGACAGTATTGTTCTTGATTTCCCGAGTTAGGTTTTAGGAGGTGAGGCCACTTAATATTTTGCTCATCTTTAATGGCCATCAAGATGTTAGCACGTGAAGCGTTGAGTGGTGTATATTCTTTCTTGGGCCGATATTCAGTTCGTTGTCCCGCGGGTTGGAGAAGGAGGTCGCGATTCTTTGGTTGTTCGGATTTTCTCCGTTGTGAAGATTGATTGTTATCTCCGGAGTTGCCTTTGCGCTTTCCCCCAAATTTCTCAAATTGCTCCTTATGTGCGGTGATGGCTTCATCCGCGAGTGATTTGAGCCTCAACACGGTGGACCGGATCAGCGTAAGAACGAACTGTCTCCCGCATGAGTGATGAATAGAAGGGTCCGGGCGGAGTCCCCCGAGAAAGACTCCCCTAAGCAACTCTGGATCTACTCCGGAATTTGACGGGCTTCAGTAGAAAACCTGCGGAAGTAGTCTTTGAGTGATTCTCCTTCACTTTGGTGAATTCACGAGAGATGGGATGAATCTTTGATGATCCTTCGATTTGCTATGAATTGTTCCACAAATAGTCGCGCAAGCTCGTTAAAGGTGTTTACGGTGCCCCACGATGAGAGTAGAACCGGGTTCGAGCTTGTCCCTTAAGAGTGGCGGGGAACACTTGACATAGAAGTGCGTCGGAGGCACGTTGAATGTGCATGATGGTTCGATAATGATCGATATGTTCATAGGGATCGGTTATGCCTTCATATGCATCAATGTTTGGCGACTTGAAACCGGTTGGAATGGGGTGTTGGAGATCGCATTCGGCTAAGGGAGAGGATTTAATGATGTTATGATGAGTGTGGAAGCGATCTTTTTTCTCAATGGGGAACTCTTCTCGGACAAGGCGACATAATTCGTCACGGATGACATCATTTGGAATGGTAGCGAGATGTGGCGGTGCTAGGTGA
>CM040421.1:40535589-40775007 GCA_022702705.1 Papilionanthe hookeriana x Papilionanthe teres
AACAATCACATAATGATAGCTGGGAGCAGTGGTTAGGCACCGATGAATAGATGATGGTGGTGGACATCGATGTCGTTCGTCAAGCAAAGCTTTAGAGTTATTTATTCATCTAAGCGTTGTTCAATGGTAAGGCAAGCTCTCTTTTATATGAAGAGTGAGCGTGATATTTTGACTAAAATTTCAAAATACTCTTTTAGACAGCTATTGTTGATTATATTTATCATAGTGCATTTATTAAATTTAACTGTTAGTTGGATTTCTCTTGTTAAGACACTTAGTTTGATTGTAAGCTTGTAAGATTAGGAGTTTGTTGGCTTTTCAATTAATATTTCCATATTTCCAACCACTCTTCAATTGATTGATTTGGGTTTATTTAAACTTGACTATGATCACTTTTGATGTGATGAGATTTATCTTGTTGAATATTTGATTTATCATGCTATAGTGCGTACACATATTTAGTATAAATGATCCAATTTATGCTTAATAAACTGTATAATAAATAAATATTGAAGCAATTATAAGGTTAATTTATGATAAAGCTATAATTTTTTCTTATAAAACTTATGATTTAGAATAATTTGTTCTGTAACTTTGTAATCATAAAGCTAACTCTTTTCTCTGTTTCCTTAAATATAGAGTTAAGTTAGACGAAGAACAACTGAAGCAGCCCTTGATGTTGCAGCACATACAATATTACGAAGATTAACATACCTGCCATACAATTCCTATGTGTTTACATATCTAAAAGCTAAACTTTGATATTTACATATACCACTTTACCTATGCATCAAAAGGTGTATTCCACTTTCAAAAGTTAATGATTGTGGTATTTTTTTGATGTGATGAGTGAGATTTGAGTGTTAGAAATGTAAAAATAAAAGTTTAGGCGTTAGATATGTAAATTCATAAGAATTGTGTTGTATGTATGTAAATGCCCCATAGTATTATATGTCCCTCAACCTTTATGATAATTATAGAGTTCTTGCAAACATTGAGTATTTCATAACTATATACTTTAATGGTGGTTTGTCCTGTTAGGATCTGCCTGGAAAGTGGTATGGTCTACTGTCAACTGAAACATATTAAGCCAGTTTCTTTTCATATTAGTTTTGTGAGATGTTCATATATATATATATATATATATATATTGGAAGAATTACATACATACCATTTAATTCCTTTGTATTTACATATCTAACACGTAAAGTTCAATTTTTTTACTTGTATGTCACCTTACCTATGCATGAAAAGGTGTAGTTCACTTTTTGAAACTTGAGATAATGGCCTTTTTGATGTGATATGAAAGATTTGGGTGGTATAAATGTAAGAAGTAAAGTTTAGGTGTTAGATATGTAAATACGTGGGAATTAGGTGGTATGTATGTAAATGCCCGCGCCCCCAGTTGTTACATGAATCTAAACTCTATTTCTGGGCAATTGGTTGCAGTCATTCAAGCTGCTTGGAGGATTGGGAGAGAAACTGTGGAGTCAGGAACTAATCTTGTGCCAGTAAGAATTGCCTTTTCATGATTGCAATAATGGCTCTGCATGTCAAGCATTAAAAAGGGAAAAAAATTGTTCTCTCAGTTTCTGATTTTTGATATCAGGATTCAATTCCCAGACCAATAGCAAGAATTGTTGTTTCTGGCGCCATGGCGGCACTTGCTCTTTTTCTCTTCAACTCGATTCTCTCCACTGCATTCTTCGTATTGGTAAAGTATTTTTTTTTATTATTATTGGAGCGAGCATTTACATACGTACTAACCAATTCTTATGCATTTACGTATCAAACAACTAAACATTCATATTTACACGCATATGATTCAAATAATATCACGTCAAAAATATCACCGTCGCTATCTTTTAAATAGTGAAATACACATTTTCATGTATAGGTTTACTTATGAGTGTAAATATCAAAATTTAGGTGTTAGATGTGAAAATACATAAGAATCGTCTGGTATGCGTGCAAATTTTCCTTTTTATTTTTATTTCCAAGCTCATAGAACGTCGAAAAGAGAGAGTGAGAGCAAGAGAATAAGAAAGCATTATTTTTGCTTCAAAGTGCAGAGCGAAGTGACTTTTATTAACAAAGCGCGAATATGTTTTATGAAGTTATTCAATACATTCACGAACTTCTATGAAATATAAAGTTTAGCTTAAAATTGTTAAATATAAAATAGAAAAGAATGTGTTGCAATATCCAACTTGAAGAAAAATATTAAGAAGAAAAATATCCAACGTAAAATTTGATCTGAAACAGTCTTTTTTTGTTCACTCGCATGTCCTAGAAAAAAGGGTATTTATATACATACCACCCAATTCCTATGCATTTGCATATCTAAGACCTAAATATAATATGTAAAAATTGAAGTTTGGGGGTTAGATATGTTAATATATAGGAGTTAAAGAAGCATGATCGGCTAAATTAAAGTCTAGGCCAAAGTCTAAGGAAGTTACCTTAAACTTTTAAACACAATTATCTGCTTCTCGCCTTCCTTCAAACATTAGATCCAAGCCTTTTATTCACACTTGTTAAACCATGAACTGACCAACTGCTTTAGCGCTTTGAAACTCGATTGAGCGAAGCGGAGTGGACATCAAGCTCTTCGCTTTGCACTTGAAGCGTGCTTTTAAAAATATTGTGAAACACTCCCATTTTCCCAATTGATTGTTGATTCGTTACAGATAGAATGATGCTTATCTCAAACTTAGTATTGGTATTATCACTTTGGTTAGAGAGCGAGAGAGTCGTATCAATCGAATATAAGATGCAATGTATACTAAGAGGATGCTTGGTGGCGCCCTATTAATATGATTTATTCATCGGATTTACTAAATCCAGCAAAACATAAAAAAAAATTACTAAATTCGATTGATTTATGAAAATTTGAATTTAACATCCGAATTTTGCATTCGAGTCATGCTAAATCCAGATTTCATAAATCCAGCAAGGGGGTGGATTTATAAATCCCTAACATCACCTAAGGAAGTTTATATCTGGAACATAAATGATAGAGGAAATACACTCACAAGATTAGGTAAAATCAGTGGCAAACAAATGATCTGTGTCATTACTCTTGCATATCTAGGACAGAAAAATTCATTCCACTCTGCATTATTATTAGGAAGATTTACATGCATACCACCTAATTCCTATGTATTTACATACCTCACACCTAAACTTTAATTTTTCTTATATATGCCAAAAAGTCTATTTCACTTTTCAAAAAGTTATAATAATAATAATAATTTTGATGTGATACAAATGATTTTAGTTGTTGGATATGTAAATGTACATTTTTTTATAAGTTCTTAGAAAGAAAATGAGAGATTTGTGATATGGCAACAGGCTTTGATGGGAGTCGTTTATTTCCTCTACATATCGTTGAACAAGGATGAAGGCCCCAAGGGAGGAGGGGGCGATCCCTTGAGCGCAGAGGAAAGCTTAGAAGAAGCCAGGAGAATTATGGAGAAGTACAAGTAAGCAGCTTCCTCGCTACTTATGGATTTTAATTTCCTTTTTCCTTATTAAAAATAAATAAGATGAATGTGGAGTTCATGGTTATTTTTGGGAAGATTTGCATACAAACCACTCAATTCTTATGTATTTACATACCTAAACACATAAACTTCAATTTTTTACATACATACCTGATCCCACCTAATCAATGCAGGAAACAAGTGTATTTCACTGTTTAGAAGTTTAAATGGTGGTATATTTGATGTGATATGAATGATTTGGGTGGTTTAAATGCAAAAAAGGCAAAACTTAAGTGCTAGATATGTAAATTCATAAGAATTGAGTGGTTTGTTTGTAAATGCCCCCTTTTTTTAATTCAGAATTTGTAAAGATGCTCTGGAAGTTCTGCAATTTTGGGTCAATATATTATAGAAATTTATTTTGAGCGTTTGTATTTGTAATGGATTATTTTGCTTGATTTAAACACACAAAAAAAAAAAAAAATGAAATAAGTTTTACATACGTACCACTTCAACATCAAAATTTTAATTTTTTTATATATACCATTTTATCCATGCATGAAACAAATTATTTCAGCTTTTAGAAGTTAAATTGATAGTATATTTCTATATGACATAAAAGATTAGGGTGGTAAAAAAATATAAAAGTAGACTTAGGGCCTATTTGGGGCAGCTGCAGCTTATTGAATAATCTGCTGATAAGTTGATTGAAAATAATCTGCTGATAAACTAGGTGCGGTAGTTATTATAAATTTTTATTTTTTTGTAAAAGTCGGACTGCAGTCAGAAAGCTCTCACCGCACCTAGGTAGATGTGGTGTGAAAATGCTATTTTCAGCGTTTTGAAAACGCATAAGCTGCCAAAATGCATTCTACCCAAACAGTCCAGGTGCGTTTTCAAAATGCTACCGTACCAAATAAGTTGCCCCAAACTGACCCTTAATTGTTAGATATGCAAATATAGGGTTGTGTGGGATGTATGAAATGCCCCCAAATTGGAGTCCAAAGTACTGTGATTCAAATTAGAAATACTTGTAATACATATTATTTACTTAAAACAGAGCGTACCGTTAAAACATATTAATTAAAAATTAATTATGATCCAGTATTCCTTATTACCTCAATTGGGATAGCTATTTTGCAGAATATTTGAAATTTCAATTAAACTGAGAGAATACTTCCTCTTCCTTTACTGTACCCTCTTTTATCCCACACATGTAAGGAATATTTTGAAAATAAGTTACAATTATTTACATCATTTTCCAAACTTTTAAAAACAATAGAAGAATAAAATAGAGCCCTTACATAAAAGTGCTTCTAAAAGATGGGAGGAAGCATGAAATTGACCATTAACCCAGCAAACGATGCCTTGAATACTGAACTGCTGCTAGAAGACCTGCAAAAAAAATAAGATAATTATGAAAAATATTTCGAAAAATCACGCATAGCCAAAACCCACACAGCCCAATGCTCCTCCCTGTTGTTTTATTTTTATTTTTGGTAGTTTGCCCTCATTCTCGAACAGTTATCCGATCCAAACACCCAAATCCGAACACTTCACCATTTTATCATTTGTGTCTTATATATGAATATCTTGATCACAACTCACAAATTGAATTATATTATCTATGAACCTCTAAAGACTGACCCTGACACCTTGGAAAATAGAGAACTTCATAGTTGATCAACTCCATGAAACTCTCAATTTGCCGTTCATGTATGTTCCTCCCTTACGCTAGTGTTTTCTAGACGGTAGTCCATTATACGTACTATGATGTAGGAAACTTCGACCAACTCTATGAGATGTCTAAGAAGACTCGGTAGACAAAACTAGGATCAAGGACTGTGACCCAGTACTACAGTGACCTGGTGGCACTATGGATGGAATGCGACATGTATTATGACTACACACTTGGGACCCTCTGGTCGACCCTTTCTCTCTTCTAGAAAATTATAGAAAAGGATCACATGTTCCAATCCCTACAGGCTCGACAAAGACCTTGACGAAGTTTGGGGCCAAATTCTTGGTTAGGACTCTCTTCCTTCCGCTCATGTTACTTTCACCGAGGTTCGCCACAAAGAAAGTCGAAGACTTCTCATGCTCAGCACTTCCACCCCCTCAACTGAATCATTCGCCTTGGTCTCTAATAGTGCCCAGTTCTCTCGGGCAAGTCATCCCACTTGTGATTACTATCACAAACCCAAACATACTCGTGACAAGTGTTGGAAGTTCCACGGAAAACCGACATGCAAATCTCGACCAAGTCCTCTGCTGCCAAGGGTCTTACTACGACATCATACACTACCATTGTTCAACTGGCTCCTATCCAGAACATTCTGGAATCCTCAAACTCTTTAAAAAGTCAGATGGAGCACATAATCAAACTACTTGTATCCAATCAATTCTCTATGACTCGTCAGCCTCACACATCTATCAAGGTACCATCCCTATGACATCTTTTTCCTCTTGTAGTTCGTGGATCATTGATTCAGGTGTCACGGACCATATGACTACTATCCATGTTCTTGAAATGATACGGTCAGAACTGCAAATGACTCCTGTAATTTTATTGCTAGTTAATGGTTTGTTGTTCTAACAACCGGTCTAACTCTAGATTCTATATTGCATATACTGCTGTTGAAGTTTGGTCTTAGACTTGTGAGTAAGTTGACACATGACATTGATTGCGTTGCTCATTTCTTTCTAGATGTTTGTCTTTCAAGGTCATCGTTACGAGAGGATGATTGGAATTGCTAAGCGGGCAACTGGAGTCTACAACTTAAAAATAAAAAAAACACGGAGAATGAGGACATAACACTCATTAGTTATAGCCTATTTTGAGTTGTTGAATGTCTCATTATGTTGTTGCATTATCGTTTGGGTCATCCTAATTTTCAATATTTAAAACATTTGTGTCCATTGATGTTTTCTAATCAAAGTCTTTCTAGTTTCAAGTGTGAGACGTGTCAGTTATTCAAACATCATCGAATTTATTATCCACCCCATACTTACACAACTTTTAATCAAAGTTTTTCTAGTTTCAAGTATTTGTGTCCATTGATGTTTTCTAATCAAAGTCTTTCTAGTTTCAAGTGTGAGATGTGTCAGTTATTCAAACATCATCGAATTTATTATCCACCCCATACTTACACAACTTTCAATCAAAGTTTTTATAGTTTCAAGTGTGAGTGCGTCAGTTAGCCAAACATCATCAGATGATTGGAACTGCTAAGTAGGCAACTGGACTACTGCTTCCAAAAGAAAAACACGGAGAACGAGGACGTACCACTCAGTAGTTGTAGCCTATCTCGAGCTGCTGAATGTCTCATTATGTTGTTGCATTGTTGTTTGGTTCATCTTAGTCTCCAATATTTAAAACATTTGTATCCATTGATGTTTTATAATCAAATGTCTTTTTAGTTTTAAGTGTGAGACGTCTCGGTTAGCCAAACATCATCGGGTTCATTATTCACCCAACACTTACACACCTTCCGCTCCTTTGTCACTCATTCACAGTGACATATGGGGACCCTCTCGCACTACCAGCTATACCAATAAATGATAGTTTTTTACTTTGTTTGATGACCACACTCGAATGATGTTGGTCTATATTTTAAAAGACAAATTGAAAGTTGTCACTTTCCAAAATTTCTATACCTTCATTTTGATCCAATTCAAAACTTAATTTAGGTCCTGCATTTTTAACTCTATTTTAGGTGGTTTCTTGGTAATTAAGTGCATAATCTGCCATAGCTCATGTATGGACACTCAACAAAATGAGGTAGCCGGGAGAAAAAACCGACATCTCCTCGACATTGCTTACTCCATTATGTTTCAATCTAATGTCCCGAAACCTTTCTGAAATGATGTCATACTGACTGCCACCTATCTCATAAATAGTTTCATCTAAAATTCACAACTTCCAATCCTCCTTAGCCTTCTTAATATCATGTTTTCTTGTCAATCGGGTATTCTCCACTTTAAATCCCAATTGTTTAGAACACTGACCCCACTCGGAGTAAACTTAATCCCACATCCATAAAATGTGTATTCCTTTGTTACTCTGTCACTCAAAAAAGGTCTCGGTGCTTTTATCATATCACAAACAAAATCTATGTGAGTGTTAATGTCTCCTTTTTTTGAAAGTATTCCCTATTTTCCTAACTCGAGCTCAAGTGAGGTGAGCAAGAGTTCTTTGACAGTATTCTTTATCCTACTCTTATGGATGTTCCCCCATTGTTCCTGCCACTGAGGAATCTCTGGTTCCTGGTCTACACTTGGCGCACTCATCCTGATGCCCTTACTCTAGAGCCCGCTACCTCCTTGCAAGACCTTGAATCCACTCATAGAGACTTCCTCGATTCTACTACTCCAAATGAGGTGAGTTTTTTGAGCAAGGTGCGCAATCAAGCATACCCTCTCTATTCCATGACAAAATATGTCTCTTCTCGCAGTATATCGTCGACTACAAAAAATTTGATACTGCCCTGACGGATCATCAGATCCCAGCCACTACTGAAGCTGCATTAGCGGATCCGACCTGGAAAGCTGCAGCAATGGAGGAGAAGAATGCCCTTCAGCGAAACCATGCATTGGATGTTGTAAATATTCCTAAGGGCAAACAAGCAGTGGAATGCCTACAAATTTTTAGCATCAACTTCAACTCAGTGGCTTTTTTGAACACAACAAGGCATGGTTGGTCGCAAAAGGATATGCACAGACATACGGAGTTGACTATGAATCGACATTTGCTCCAATGGCCAAGTTAAACAACAATCAGGTCCTATTATCTATTGCAATGAATCTGGATTGACCCTTATTCCAACTCGATATCAAGAATGTATTTCTGAACAGAATCTTATAGAGGTGTACATGTCTCTTCCCGCTAGCTTTGACTCTACTATCTCCCAGGGGAAAGTGTGTCGGTTGCGAAAGTCCCTCTACGGACTAAGGCAATCCTCACGGGCCTGGGATTGGCAAGTTCACAAAAGTAGTTGTGAGTTCAATCGAATCACACTCTCTTCTTCCGACATTCATTCAATGACCAAATTGTTATTCTTATCGTCTATGTCGATGATATTATACTTACAGGAAATGATCTACTGGCATTGGAGTCTTTGAAAAGCATTTTAGCTACGTCTATTGAAATAAAAGACTTGAAATCCCTCTTATACTTCTTAGCCGTGGAAGTTGCTCGATCATCTCAGGTCATTTAGTTGTCTCAGCGCAAATTAGTGATTGGCCTATTAACAGGGAACAATCTGCTGGTGGTTGTCCCAATATATCATAATGAAAAATTATTTAATGTTCACAATGCGGTTTCTATTAGCAAGACTCGCTATCAGAACATTGTGGGAAAAATCATCTGCCTCGCCCATATAGCCGCAACATATACCATGTCGTTGGTATAGTAAGTTAATTCATGCATGACCCCTATGAGCACCATCTCCACACTGTCCACCTGATTCTCCACTATTTAAAAGAGACACCAGGCTTAAGTTTGTTTTTCTCGCACCACACTTCTCGTTCTATTATTGTTTATACAGATGTTGATTGGACTGAATCAATCCATGATCAACGATCCACGTACGGATACTGCTCATTTGTGTAGGAAAAATTTGTGACATGGAAAAACAAAAAGTAATTCGTGGTTACCAGGAGCAATGCGGAAGCTAAATTCTAATCATGTACTTGAGGATTGTGAACCTTTCTGGTTAAGAATCATGATTCGTGAACTACGTATGCCAACCTCTAGCCCTTTGTAGTTGTTTTGTGATAATAAGGTCGTCATTAACATTGCCCACAACCCGGTCCAGCATGATCATACCAAACATCTGGAGATTGGCAGACAATTCATCGAGGAAAAACTTAGTCTGGAAAAATTTGTATTCATTTTGTTTCCTCCAATGGTCAACTAACAGATATCTTCATGAAGAAACTTCCTTAGCTACTATTCGATGACTTCAAATCTAAGTTGAACATAATTGACATCTATGCTTCAACTTGAGAGAGAATATTATAATATTAAAACAATAATGACTATCTCTAGTCGTTATTAATATGCAGATTTTCTTTTATTTGCTTTCCTATTTCCCTTTATTTTATTTTTATTTCTTTTCTTATGAGTGCCTATTGTAATTGGGTTTATATACCCCATTTTCTATTAATAAGATATGATGCTCTACTCTAATATTTTGATATATATATATATATATATATATATATATATATATATATATATATATATATATATATATATATATATATATAAATCGATATTTGGCGAGGCTCAAATATCGATTTCCATGTGCTCGGTCTGCTTATAATGAGAGCCACATGCTATGTGCTCGTAATTCGACATCACACACGCACGGTGAGATTGAGCCACTTCTTGAGGGGACTTACGGTGATCACGTCCAGCCGACTGGAAGGAACGCGACACTGAATATATATGTATATATATGTACACACACACACACATATAGAAAGATATATTTTATATTTTTATTTCGTTGCTTCAACTCCGCCAATCGCCATTGTCACCGACTTGCTCACAAAGGTATGACAGTGGGATTGGGCTGAATTTTATTTTTTAAATGTTCATACGAGAAAGCTCGAGTACTTGTCCTTGAAGATTAAGTACCATCCGGGGAAATTGCGGATTGGTTTAGAAAACATTTTAAAAAAAATCAACAGATTCAAGTACTCATCATGAGAAACGCGAGTACTTGTCCGGGGAATTAAAGTACAATTCAAGGAAAGTAAAGTACCTATTCGGGGAAATGCTCGTGTGATTTATAATTTTTGCACGTATATTAAAGTCCTATAGCATCTTTTAAGACCATATGATGAAATACTTTGTTTTGCTCCCCAGCAGTGTCTTGCGACACAGACCAACAAGTTTTTTAAGACAGCTAGAAATGTTGACACTCTTCCGTGCCCCATAACGATGTTGCCGCCTGGAGGCTACATTTTTGAGTCGCAAATAGCTTGAATGTGAAATATTTGAACTTCCAAAATGATTAAGAACTTGGATTTTTTGGACTTTAAAACGACATAAATATAAGTTACAAAATTCTGAATGGTCACATAGAACTATAAATCAAGCCATTTCAAAACAATGATCGAATGCACATGAGATTTATATAAAGTTTATGAAGATTTAAATAACTCGCCAATTATTGTGATTAGACTTCTCTTTGACCTCAAATTTAATTATATTTGAGAATGATCATATAAAAATGTACGTTCAAGTGCAAATGATTCTTTCCGTGATATATTTAAATACACAAATTAAGCCTAAGCTTGAATGGAGCTAAGCTTAGAGGGTTGTCAAATTCAATTAAAAATGAATGCATAAATTGAGGCTAAAATTCATGCATATAAATACCATGTTTAAATGTTAAACTATGATTTCATATGTTTAATGCCACCGGATATCTAATTCTAGCTTGTAAGCAGCAGAACTCTGTTGTTTTCAAAGCCCACAATGTAACTATGCATGTAATCCAATAATACAATCTTCCAGTGAAGTTTCATTATTTCAAATGATTTCTAACTTTCATAAAATTCAATGTTATTTTAATTCCTCAAATTCAATGGTTCAAATGCTTTCAGGCTATGCATGTGCATAAGGAATTGATTTATATTAGCAAAGTTTGGATAATTTTAGGTCTTGTACTTGCATTTCAAAATCTTTCATAAGTACAATATATTGCTTCGAACATATGTGTATAATGTGTTAAGATGCATATTTATTAGCAGAATAAAATCCACATTGGCTCCAACTAAAATTTTAAATGCTTTAACAAAAAGCTTAGAAATGTTGTGAGAGTTAAAGGCAAAACTTGCACTCAAATAATTCATATTTTGAAAAGCAATCAATCAGGCCATTTTATCTATAGCATATGGTTGCAAGTCTCTCATCTTCCTCATAAGGATTGGAGTTGATGAGTCCAGTAATTTTGAAATAAATGCCAAACTCCTAAGCATAAGAATTTGCAAGCCAGAACATATAGTGTGACCTTCTTACTCATTAGGACTGAGGTCAACAAGGCTTATACATTAAAGATATAAAAAATGACAATCCTCCTCATTTGGTACAGGACTAATACATCAAAATATATCAAATTTGAGAAATTTCAAATAAATCTTAAACATGAAGTTTTAAATATCAAAATTATAGATGATAGCCTAGTTGATATAATATTTCAACGGGAATGGTCTATTTTAAAATTAAGTTTTAAAATATATTTGAATAAAATCAAATAATATAAATTGCTAACTCAATCCTCTGTAAGCAATATAGACTTGATAAGGTTCAAAGCTAATTAATGTATCAATCTTGAATCCTATCTTTTGTAAATATGACAGAGTTAGCATGATATAAATTCAATCATATGTTCATATTAAACTTGAACTTTTATAAGCAAGAAATAAATGATCTAGTTTTAAAATTAAATTTCAACGTCTATTTGAATAAGTCCAAATAATATATATATATATATATATATATATATATATATATATATATATATATATATATAAACTTGATCCTCTATATGCAGGACGAAGTTGGCAATATTCATATTCAATCACCTGTTAATGTTAATCTAATCCTTTACATGTAAGATGTAAAATTAACCGGGTTCAAACCCAGCAATCAAATCCATGATGATGACGTATTGATTAGAAATCTCAACTCAAAGGGTCAACTTTCAAATTTATTTTCAAGTCTAGTTCTTAAAATAACAAACCAAAACATTGAAATTAAAATGAATCACCTAAGCACTTAAAGGATAAAAAAATCACACAATACAAGTTAAAAACAATCACTAAAAATTTAAAGCAAGTCACATTTACCTTCTGCAATAGTTTGTCAACGGTGAAATTACTGAGTGACTTCAACTAAAGAAAGAGCTACCATTATATTCACACTAAGTAATTTTACGCAAGTAAAGATGTTGTCTGAGTCCTCTATCCGCGTGGTTTGACTCAAAGGCTCCACAAAATAGCAGTACGATCAAAACATTAGACCAAATGATTGCCGCCAAATGACACAATTATATTACGGTTAAGGTCGCAGGTCGTATGTTCCCCAGTGACTTTCTGTCATTTGAGTTTTGAATCATAAAGTTACATCTAATTAGTACAAAGTAGTTTGTTAGCTAAAATCAGTTTAAATTATACCTTTAAACAAACATCCAACCTAGATGTACAAGGATCTTTTGAACGACACATCCCATTGTTACTGTAAAGATCTTTCAATTAAGTTGGGTCGACTGACTCTTATGACTAAATAGACCAGCGACCACGGGACCTGAGATGAAGAAACTATGGGATCTTTATCGGGTTCATCATCATTTCCCCCACCATCCATTTTAAATTCCAAATGATAAATTTATAGTTTAAACTATAAGTTTGTTGCTACTAAATATTGAATATTCTGTGTTGAATGACTAGCCTTGATCGAAAGTCCTCTCAAATTTTAGAAAAAAAAAAGGACAATTCTTATTTATATACATATCTCACACTTCAA
This sequence comes from Papilionanthe hookeriana x Papilionanthe teres, assembly GCA_022702705.1. NCBI lineage: Eukaryota > Viridiplantae > Streptophyta > Magnoliopsida > Asparagales > Orchidaceae > Papilionanthe > Papilionanthe hookeriana x Papilionanthe teres. The sequence continues at coordinate 40,548,613 of CM040421.1, forward strand.
ATTTTATATTTACATATACAACACTTCGGTGCTTTAGACTTATGCATTAAAAGGTGCATTCCACTTTTAAAGGTATAATAGTGCTAAGCTGTATATGATATTAAGGATTTGAACGCCATGTATGTAAATACGAAAGTTTAGGTATGAGATATGTAAATACATAAGAATTGTGTGTTATGTAAATGCCCAAAAAAATATATGTGGTAATCTGGAAGGCTGATTTCGAAAACTAAATTTTGCAAATTGAATCATTTATGTGACATGCAGTATGTGAAAAACTTCATGATGGAAATATTTAACATGCCTAAACTTTTACATTTCACACATTAGGATTTCGCATGATTTAAATATGAAGAAACTTTGCTGTCTTACTCATTTTTTGAAGAAATCTTCGCTAGGTTTGGTAAGCACAACTCAGGCTGCCTTACAACGTAAATCTGATCTCCTTCACTGCTTTCTTTATAAGCATCCTGATTTCGATGCCATGTCCACAGAGCGTATGTGGAGTTGATCACCTGCATAATATTATTAAAACAAATAAATATTTAGAAATACAAACATGAATAGAAATATACTCTTTGGCATTTGTAGGGTTATAGATGGAGTGATTGCAGAGATACTAGTATAAGTTCATCCATTTATATTCTAATAGAATTTATGATAAGTTTGAATATGCCCTTTTTTTTTTTTTAATATTTATTAATTTTCTTATCAAATTAGAGCGAGACTTAAATTGAGCCAAACTAATTATATAGCTGATCGCAATAATTTAAACGTAGATGCTTATTACTACATATATATGGATATGTTGTACTGGGAAGTATAATTATTTATAAAAAATAATGGGCTTTTACATACATAGCACACAAAACTTTCATATTTACCTATCTCACACTTAAACTTTTATAATTACAAACATCTAAGAAAAGGAGCACTCAACCTTTTAATAGTCAAATTCATCTTTTTTATCTATAGTTAAAGTGCTACGTGTAAAAATGAAAATTTAGGTGTGAGATAGGTGAATCCATAAGAATTTGGTGCTATGCATGTAAGTTTCCCAAAAAATAATGTCTATATTAGATATTTGTTGAATATTTGGATCATATTTATTATTTTATACCTCAAATGTTATACACAAATTTTGAAGTGTATATAAGATATTAGATAATAGATATAAGAACATCTTTTGAGCTACTTGTTGGATGAGAAATAATCATACACGAACAAAAATAAATAAGCCATGTGTATACAATCAAGCTTGCTCTGTCATGTCAAGTTTCTAATTGGGGCATGTACATACATGCCACTCAATGCTCATGTATTTACATATGTAACACCTAAACATTCATATTTAGGTGCATTCCACTCTAATCCTTAACATCACATAAAAAATCCGCAATCACTTACTTTTTAAAACTGAAGTACAACTTTTAATGTATAGTTTTATGACACCAAGGTGTCACAAGTATAAATGTCAAACTTTGGTTGTTGGATATGTAAATACATAAGAATAGTGTGGTATGTATGTAGATTTCACTTTGAAATTTGGTACAATCTTGTTTAACTAAAGGAACTTTTTATTAATGAGTATCTGGCTATTCATCAACTGCACAAATTCACTTTGAAAATTGATCATTTATAAAAAGAACCCCAACAAGTTTAAGAGAGAAACCTGAAGAATTCCATGACCAAAGCTACTTTCTCTAAATGCGCTCCATTCTGGCTGCCGATCCCAGCAGAATTTGCCCTTTGCTGGGCCAGACGAAAAGTTGATATGGCAGAGACCTCCAAATTCAGGTATGTTATCACCCGGCAAAGGGCATTTTTCATAATCATCTGCATGATCAACGTCAATTTCCTCAATATTTCCTCCATCTCCTACATTTATATAAACTGGTCCACATGAATCCAATGTATAGTTGTACACTCTGTTCATTCGTTCATAAGCGTGAACCTGGACAATGGAGAAAAACAATCTGGTCTGTTGATTAAAAGCTTTTAGAGATATTTTCATACAAACCACACGATTCTAATGTATTTACATATCTAACACAACAGTTTGATATTTACACTTATAACACTTAGGTGTAAAAAACCTAAGCATGAAAACTGAAAATGTGTATTTCACTTTTAAAAAGTTATCGATGATGATATTCTTAATGTGATGTTAAAGATTTGAGTTGTATGCTTATATAAATATGGATGTTTAGGTGTTAGATATATAAATAAACAATTGTGTGGCGTATATGTAGATGCCCCCTTTTAATGCCGGGTAACATATATAATCTGAACTACTTATTGTCATACGTTCATAAGCATGAACTTGGACATGGTAAGAGGCAATCTGCTCTGTTGATTAAAAACTTTTAGGGGCATTTACATACATACAACCCAATTCTTATCTTAAACTTTACGTTTTAAATTTAATCTCCCAAATCTTTCACATCACATAAAAAGTAAAATACACATTTCATGCGTATCAGCATATGCAAGGTGGCATGTATGTGAAAATTGAAGTATAGGTATTAGATATGTAAATACATAAGAATTGAGGGGTATGCATGTAAACCTTCCAAACTTCTCAATAATGGGTAATATACATAATCCGAACTACTTATTGTCAAGAACGGATTATGAATTCTATGGTACTGAAAAATGGTAAAAAATAAGGCTGACTGACTGTTTACTTACATGACCAGAGAAGACAATATCAACACGATAGTAATACAGAAGCCCTTCCATTTGTTGCCTCATGCATTCGAACTCTTGGTAATGAGATGAATAGCTGTTATACCAAGGAGGATGCCAAGAAGCCACGACCCATGGAGTTTCTCCTCGATCAACTTTGAGCAAATCTTCCTTCAGCCAAGCATATTGAGCACCTACATTAAGCTATATTGCTGAGAACAGTTGAATCTGAAAGTGATATGAAGCCTTCTTGTATCTAAAATCTAGAGGAGGATTTACATACATACCACTCAATTCCTATTTATGTACATATCTAACACCTAAACTTCAAGTTTAACATATATGTCAACTTAACTATGCATGAAAAGGTGTATTTCACTCTTTAAAAGTTAAAATACTGGTATTTTTTATGTGATTTGTGTGGTATAATGTAAGAAGTAATAATTAGGTGTTAGATATGTAAATATGTAGGAACTGGATGGTATTTATGTAAATGGCCCAAATTTAAAATTCACTGTATTGTGATATCAAACGGTCGAAAGAATCAACATGTAGACACTAACCACTCTGGTTGTAGTCGACGTAAGCACCTAACATGATGAAATGGATCCCACCAGCATTGAATGAGTAGTAGAAGCTGCTATTGGAGTTACTTTCTCGTGCCGGGACAACAAATCGTGCCTGATAGGAACTGAAATTCATTCCATCAATTTGGGTCTCAATTTCATGATTCCCCTCAATCACCATCATAGGAATCTTTGATGTAAGGGGTTCCATGAACCTATCATTTGGTAGAGGAACGTAAAAATTGTTATCAGCATTTAAAATGTAACCCCTCAAAGCTGAAAAAATCAGAAGCTTCATCTATGAAATCATAATTGATGTAGACTAATATATAATGTTGCCTAGGAGGGAAAACAATATAGGCCTAAGAATATATGGATAATAGTTGTTCAAAAATAATTTATGAAAAATAAATAAAAAATTTTGCACAAAACTCATTAGAAATGAATGTAAACTGAGGATTCATTGCACAAATACCAAAAAGTTGGGTTATGGTTGGCAATTATGATAATAATTGCATCCAAGACATTTACTAGCACGAAAATGAATGGAACAATTAGATTTAGGCTAGATCTATCATGCAAACATATACATGAAAGCAAATTTCAAATCATTATAAATAAAATATACTTTGGAAGGAATAAAATGTAACCAAGTTTTAGCTTTTATATAGGTGAAGATACCCTAACCCTATAAAGGAAGTAGGCAATAGAGCAATCCTGTGTTGTACAGTTAACCGCATGCTAGTCCATGTCATTTTATATCATTCAAACAGAGAAAACAACCACTTTGTAGTTATAAATATTCAGTGCAGCACATAGTTGGGTTAATCAAACAAAAATTTGGCGTGCATCCATCAACCCATACCTACTTCCATGGTCCCTTTCTCCAACTTTGCTTCCCTTTTCCTTCGCTTCTTCCTCATTGTCTTCCTCCAGGACCTCCACCCATCATCTCTGCCACCCATCGCCCCCCAACCTTCGCCAAATTTACAAATTCAGGTCTGGCTGAGACCACCCATTGATGATTGAGTTAGATCAATGGTGTTCCTATTAAGTCAAAATAAAGTTTCAAAGTGAATTTTCAGGGAAAAAGAACAGTCTGGGCAACTTCTGGAAGTTAACTACGGTAGCAGTATTAGAGGGTTAAAAAGTTTAAATATTAAATCAGCAATACTTAATATTTATATTAAATATCAATAATTAACTTAAATTTTAGTAATATGCAGGCAGCAAACCCATTATCTCAAATGAGCAAACTAGAGTTCTTCAAATTAATTTACCAAAAATATGTATAATAACCAATTCACCAGTCAATAAAAGAAAACAACAAAATTTCAGTAAACTGCAAGGAAAATGTAGCAAGATGAAGCAAGTGCCACGACTCAATAAAAAAATATGGGTCGTTTACACACATACCAGCTAATTCCAATGTATTTGCATTATCTAACACCTAAACTTTAATTTTACATTTATACCACCCAAAGTTTTCATATCACATTAAAAACAACACAATTTTAACTTTTAAAAGTGATATACACCTTTTCCGGCATAGGTAAACTGGCATGCATGTAAAAATAGAAGTTGGGTGTTAGATATATGTAAATACATAGGAATTAGGTGGTATGTACATAAATCTTCCAAAATTTATTTAGCTAGTAGTCTTTCAGAGTACCTTCCCCATCCATCCCAGCGTGGCTGATATGTCTCTCTAATTGGTGCATTTGGAAATGAACAAGAATAGCAGGAAACTCCTTTGTCACCTGTAGTCTGGTACTGATTTGCGTAAGTCAAGTCGCCAACCATTAAGATCAGGGACGGATCATTCTTGGCTAGATGAGCAATGGTTGTGGTTGAGTTACTTGTAAGCCCTAGATCTCCAACCAGTGCTATTTTGTGTGGAAACTTTTTCCCATCAGGTAATGGAAAAGTTTTGAATGAATGTTCATTACTCATGGCCTTTAAAGAGCTATCCCCACATTTATAATAGTACCTTGTCTCTGGTTTAAGGCCTATAAATAAACATTGAAGAATCATAAAAGCTTCTAGAGAAGCTTGGAATGTGATTATTACCAAAGGTTCCTAAAATTACATTAAATAGTTAGATGGAGAATCCTAGAAAGTATACCTGAGCAATAGGCATGCTCATGTAACCATACAAACTCTATAAATACTAAGTTTCATATAATCATAAAAGAAATTTTCTCGGTTATATGGGCCCTGGAATAATTCTCAATGCCAATAACGGATTTTTTTTTTTTTTTTGTCAAGCACCAATCCTTAGTTTCAACATTAAACACTCTGTATCTAAAATCAGCTCTGGATAGATCTACCATGTAGACTTTCATATATTGAACTGACCTTTTTGCGACCATAAAATTTCCATTTGATCAAACAATATTTTTGTTGTATCACCATATATGTTAATGTTACATTCTTAAATGACATGATTGCCTTTCATGTGCATTTGGGCCATATTGCCTACGACTGAGATCAAACATAAAACTTATTTGCACTTTACATTTGTGGCACGAATTACCATTTATGGCAATGAAGGTGATGCAACACGTGAAATTCAAATTTGATCGAACCCAAAGCGGATGATCGACATGTAGCGGTCGATCGAATCCAAAGGATCGAGTGATCGGCCCCGAAAGGCGGATCAAACCCAAAAGAGTGATCGACATGTAGTGGTCGATCAAACCCAAGGATCGAGTAATCGGCCCGGGACGGCCAATCAAATCTAATAAAGGGTGATCAACACGTAGCGGTCGATCGAACCCAAATGATCGGGTGATTGGCCCAGGACGGTCGATCAAACCTAAGGTGGGTGCGGGAAATCAGAGATGAGAGAAAATAATTATGTATTTCTTTGAATTGAATTGATAATACACGATATTATATAGAACGTTACAAGGAAAAAAAAATAGGAAACTGACTCATTCCTAAATCTGAAAACTATTTAACTAATTCCCTCAATTTAAGGGATTACAAATTAATTCTAATTTCCTCAATTTAAAGGATTATAAATTAATTCTCTCAACCTTATTTACAGCTCAGCCACACCTCGACACTCCCCCTCAAGCTGAGGAATAGATGACTTCCATTCCCAGCTTGGATACAAGATCATGAAAATTCGAACTATTCGACTCCTTTGTTAGAACATCGGCTAATTGTCTCTCTGATGGAACATAGGACATACACACTAACCCTTCTTCCAGTTTTTCTTTGATGAAATGTCTATCAATTTCAATATACTTTGTTCTATCATGTTGTATAAGATTATGAGCTATATTAATAAGTGAATCATTATCACGATGAGAACCATGGGACCCTCCGATTGGACTCTCAAATCATCCAAAATGATTCTCGATCAAAGTAATTTACATAATCCGAAGCAATAGATCTTGAACTCGATTCAATGAGATGACCTTGCCACTACATTCTGCTTCTTGCTCCTCCATGTCAATTGGTTACATCCAAAAAAAGTACAATACCCTGTAGTTGATCTTCTATCCACTAAGGAGCCAACATAGTTAGCGTCAGTGTAGGCTTCCAGAGTAAGAGCGTCATTCCTTTTGAACAAGATTCCTTTCCCCAGATTGTCTTTCAAGTAATGTAGTACCCTGTAAGCAGCCTAAAGATGAGATTCTCTTGGATCATGCATGAATATGTTATGTCTGGTCGAGTGTGAGCAAGGTATACGAGTCTGCCAACCAATCTCTGGTACATTCTTTTATTCACTGCTGGTTCTTCGCTTCTCCCAACTTATATTTTGGATCTATTAGAGTAGAGATCGGCTTACACCCAATCTTCTCTGTTTCTGCCAATAAATCAATCATGTGCTTCTACTGAGATATGAAGATCCCCTGTGTGGAATATGTCACTTCAATACCGAGAAAGTACTTCAATTTCCCCAGTTCCTTTGTTTCAAATTATTTTACTAGTCTGAGCTGCAATTTATGCTTTTCTTTCTCATCATTTCGAGTCACTATGATGTCATCTACATAGACTAAAAGAACAGTCACTCCCCCTACAGCCGAATGTTTAATGAAAAGAGCGTGGTCACCTTGGCTTTGTTTATACCTAGATTACTTCATGACTTTTCCAAATTTGTCAAACCATGCTTTAGGAGATTGTTTTAACCCATAAAAGGTCTTTTTCAGCTTGCATACCTTGTTACCTGTGTCCCCTTCAAATTCCGGTGGGATGTTCATGTAGATTTCCTCTTTTAGGTCAACATGGAGGAATGCATTCTTAACATCATATCAGTAGTCGATTGTCAATTCAAGTGAGCGACCAATGATAACAGGATTCTCACAGTGTTCATTTTCAGTCGAGCAAAGGTTTACGATAATCCACCCTATAAGTACGAGTGTACTCTTTGGCTTACTAGCCTTGCTTTATATCTTTCAAGAGATCCATCAGCCTTGTACTGCAATGTAAAAATCCACTTGCAATCAACAATATTTTTTCCCTTTGGTTTATCAACAATCTCCCATGTTTTATTTTTTTCTAATGCACTCATTTCCTCTCTCATAGCATCCCTCCATTCCCTTTTTGACAATGCCTCAAACACGTTGTTAGGGATGGCAATGGTGTTCAAACTCACAATGAATCTTTTTTGAGCTGGTGATAGGCGCTTAAGAGAGACATAGTGAGATAGTGGATAGAGTGGATTGGATTCTTGGACTTGTGTCAGTTCAGGAACGACCTTTCTCCTTGAATACACGTGAGGAAATCTTGGGAAATCGTGAGTGACACTGGTTGGAGTAGGAGGTGATATGGGTTCAGGATCGGGTGACTCAGATGTGATTGGTTCAGCTGGAACATGATGAGTGTTTAGCTCTGAGGATTCAGGTTCAATATCACGGGCTGGAACATGCGGAAGGTCAAGGGTTTTAAATGGTTCAAAGGACTCACAAGTACTATCTTCCATCATTGAAATTTCCCCCTGAAGAGAGGATTTGTAAAAAAAAGGGTTTATTTTCTGTGAAAGTGACATCTGCAGAGATGTAAAATTTTCTGGTAGAAGGGTTGTAACACTTGTATCTCTTTTGAGTTGAGGAGTAACCAAGAAAAACACATTTGATGACTCTGGGGTCTAGCTTCCCTCTATGTGGTCTAACTTCCCTCTATGTTGTTTGTGGACATGAACAAAGGTAGTACATCCAAATACCCTGGGTGTGAACCCATTTGAGGTTCTGAAGTGAGGGTAGAAGCTATTAAGGACCTCTGTGGGGCTTTTGTTTTCTAACACACGGGAGGGAAGTCTATTAATCATATATGTGGCAGTAAGAACGGTTTTTCCCCAATAAAACTTAGGAACATTCTCTTGAAATAGTAAGGCTCGGGTGGTGTTGAGTAAATGCCCATTCTTTCTTTCAGCTACCCCATTTTGTTGGGGTGTGTCCACACACGATGAATCATAGATAATCCCCTGTGATTGAAAGTAAGGTGATAGAATATGATTGAAGTAGTCTCTAGCATTATCTGTCCTAAAGCCTTTTATTTTGACCCCAAATTGATTTTGAACCATTGAATGAAAATTAGGTATAACAGTGCTAACATCAGATTCTTGTTTAAGAAGAAAGAACCATGTAACTCGGGTGCAATCATCAATTAAGGACACAAAACAACGAGCCCCAGAAACATTAGGTATAGTGAAAGGACCCCATATGTCACTATAAATCAAATGAAAATGATGAAAACTTTTTTTATTGCTAATAGGAAATGATACACGGGTATGTTTTGCCAATTCACAAATGTCACAATCAAACTCAGAAATATCTAATCCTTGGAATAAATGAGAAAACATTATATTTAAAACCCTAAAAGAGGGATGACCAAGACGTAGGTAATATAGCCAAATGACATATTTGTACGAGGAACTAAGGAAAGATGAAGACAAATTGCTCCTAATTTTCTGGGATGATTCAAAGTGGTAAAGACCGCTCCTTTTCTTAGTAAGTCCGATCCTCCTCCTCGAGTCCTGGTCCTGAAAAACACAATAAGAAGGGAAAAAACAGTATAACATTTAAGATCATGAGTCAATTTTTGAATGGAACGAGGCTTGTTGACAGTTTGGGTACATGGAGAACGGTTTTAAGGATAAGGTTAGGTGTGATATGTATATCTTCAATCCCTGCAACAGTAGCTAAAGAGTCATTAGCCACGACAATTTTTCTATTACTTGGACATGGGGTATATGCGTGGAAGAGTTAAGATGTGGGGGTCATATGTTATGTAGCACCAGAGTCTATGATCCAAGAGTTGGTATAGAATTTGTCTAAAATATTCATGCAAACAAGTTTACCTGAAAGAGCTATCGAACATGCTCCAGAAGGCTTTTTGAGAGATCCCAACAAGCTTCTCAACTTCTCAATTTCTTCACTACCTGAACCCCCTATTCGTCGAATTTTCCTTAATATCGGAATCGCTTCCTGCCATATGCGCTGAGGCACTTTGTTGCCCCGATGGTTGCCCCATTCTCGAGCTGGAGGTTCTACCATTCGGCCTTCAACACTTCTTCCTTGTATACCTCGGTTTCTTGCAATAAGTACACTAAAGATTATATTTGTTCTCCTTCCCTTGGTTATCTCTACCCGAGTGTTTAGGCAGATCATTCTTCAACTTTTTCTGATTTGTTTTTGCTGCTAAGGCTGACCCATCCATAGTATGTGGTTCTAGCATGACACTCATACTTTCTTTTGCTCGGATTAATGAGATTGTCTCTTCTAAAGACGGTGCATCCTCTTTGCCGAGGATTTGGATCCTAACCTAATCAAATTCATAATTCAATCCTGCCAAAAAATCATATATCCGATCCTTCTCAATGAACTTCAAAGTGGCAACATCATCAGGGCATTTCATCTCAATTACTCGATAGTGATCCAGTTCTTGCCAAAGATTTTGCAACAGAGTTGCATACTTCAGTGATGATTTGTCTCCTTTTTTGGTGGCTCCGGTTTTTGCCTTGAATTCATACACAAGGGCAGCATCACGGGCCTTCGAGTATGTGCGGTTGATATAGTCTCAAATTTTCTTTGTCGTATTCAAGAACATGCAAGTGTCACTGATCGTTGGGTCCATGGAATCCCATAGCCAGGACATAACCATGGAATCCTCCTCATCTCATGCTGCAAAGGCTGGATCCATTTTTCCTAGTTCAGTTCCAAATAGGTGATTAAGCCTCCCTTTGCCCTTTAGGTATGTGCGGACAATTTGGGACCTTTTGAGACAGTTCTTCCCATTGAACCTTTGGATGCCCGAATATTCTACAACTCTCCAATTTTCTGAACAACATTGGATTCTTCGACAGGGTTGGAATTGCTGGAGACGGTGGTTTCGGACATTGACATGGTGGAGCAGAGAAATTCACAGCAATTAGGCTGGAACACGCAGAAAAGGAAGCCCATAAAAAACTGGAATACAAAAGAAAGGAAACCTAGAGAAGAGAAACACACAACAATGAAGGCTGCTTGAAGAAGAATACAAAACTCCAGAAAAAAAAATCCAAGGTTGGTTGGTATGAAGGAAATACAGAGGCTGAAGAATAGCCGGTTGCAAAGAAAGAGCATTTGGGTAGGGAGGCCTCACGACATAAAATAGGAATCCAATTGAAATTCATGTGCATAGAGACGGGAATCTGATTAAAATTCCTGTAGGGAGGCGTCACGACATAGAATACCACGGGTTGACTCGAGGAAACAACGGCAGGAATCAGCGGCAAAGGAAAAAACAACGAAAAAAGAATAACAGTGGGAATCAGTGGTTGTAAGGAGGAATCAGCGGAAATCGACAGCTTTAAGAGACCTGCGGGAATCAGTGACTAAGGAAGAAGATAGAAGGAATCAACGGTAGAGGAAAAACATGTTTCTGCGGCTGTAAGGTGGAATCCTCTAGGGTTTGAGCCCTGGCTCTGATACCATGTGGGAAATCAGAGATGAGATAAAATAATTCTGTATTTCCTTGATTTGAATTGATAATACATGATATTATAAAGGAGATTACAAGGAGAAAAAATAGAAAACTGACTCATTCCTAAATCTAGAAACTATTTAACTAATTCTCTCAATTTAAGGAATTACAAATTAATTCTAATTCTCTCAATTTAAGGGATTACAAATTAATTCTAATTTCCTCAATTTAAAGGATTACAAATTAATTCTCCTAACCTTATTTATAGCTTAGCTACACCTCGACAGTGGGTGATCGATACATAGCGGTCAATCAAACCCAAATGATCGGGTAATAGGCCCGAGACAGTCGATCAAACCGAAGTGCTCACACAATCACGCATACGATATGCAACATGATCGACATGCAAAAATACAACAAATGACCACATATGTGCAATGCAACCCAAAATGCTCGACGATGCGTCGAGCTCATCCTACCGACCTTATGTACGTACCTAGGGTTGAAGCTCTTGGAGCAACGGCATAGCCGCCTCCGACTTTGGCGTGGAAATGTGGAGGACTTAGCCCTCCGATTTTCTCGTAGAGGAAATCCTTCACCATTCGCATGGTGGAATAGCTACAAAACTTTTTTCATCCTGCAAACTTCCACGATATTGCAGGATGGGCTAGCTGCAATGTTTTTCCCACCCTTCAAGATCGAAGTCTCCTAACCCCTCCAAGGAAGGTTGGAAGCGCCAAAGTCATGTATGTATAATTACACGTGATACCGTGGCATATAAATATTTACATAAAAAGTACATAGGTTCAAGTCATTCATATTCATGTTCAAAAGTACTTAACGCTCTTTTCCTATTACTATATTAGTGTAGTTGAATATATTGATTATTCTACTAGTACATGTAAGATATCGTCTCATTCTGTGATTCATATCATATATCTCGGGTCTTGTCGTTTATCTTTCAACAATTAATAACTTTTAACTGGGTTTAATTTGTTAAACTCACTCTTTATATTTTGTATATCAAGTTCCACCCCAAACTTTTCTACTTTTGGGTATTTTCAGTTGCTGTATTCATTATTGTATTTTCCTTTTGGGTTTGAATAGTTATCTATTGTTATTTCAATTTCTTTTCAGTTATTTCTCATTTTTTATTCAATTGTATCAGTTGTTGAATTCTTAATTAATGAAAAAAAAAATTATATTTCTTTGCTTATTTTAGTTATTGTTTGTATATAATATTCTTTTGTGTGAAATACAAAAAAGGTTTAAATAATTTCTTCACGTCTGGGGTGTATCACCTTCTAGATTTGGAAAGTAGCACCAAGCTCGTGCACACAAAACAAATTTGAGCTCATGGTTCTTAAAAGTAGTCGACCTCCAGCCAAAGTTTGAGCATAAGTTGAGTTTGACCCAATAAGGCTCAAATTAACCACAACTTGAGCCCACTCTGACTCATTTACACCCTATGCGCTTGTCATACTCCATCAGCATTTTGAGACGTTCTCCCTTCCATTAGTGTTTCAAGAGAAAGGCTTACTCTTCAATCATGACCTTTTTGTTTAAATAATTTTAAAACTCCTCGGTTATCATGATCCACTTAGCAATGGTAGAGGCACCAAAACCGTCATACCCTATTCGTAACCATCCTAAAACTTGGATCCTGATTCACAGCATGACAGGGAGCTGGAACAACTACTAGCCGCCCCTGCATCTATCTAGACCAGGTACGCCAAAATAGATTGGGGAACTGGGCGTACATCTTGGAAGGCTGGATATGAAATCATCTGATACGCCACTAAAAAACAAGAGAAAATAATAGAAAAAAAAAACGACTGATTCCTTTGACTATTCCATAATCTCAATATCGAAAACTCTATACCCTGATTTAATTTCCATAAACAAAAGAAAGCTGTAACAACAGTAAAGAATAATATATAAATTTCAGACATCTAACCATCAAGCCTGACGTGATGAATAATTCCCGACGTATAGTTCAAAAGCCCTTCAAACGGATACAACTGACTGTAAACCTCGGCCGTTCCATTCCGCACGAAAGTATACTTCCCGCTCTCCTCCCCATACCAAACCTCACTTCCCACCGACGACGGGTCCAGCGGCCTCACGTTCTTCCCTATCATCGCATCACCTGCACCCATAAAACCTCCACAATAAAAAAACCCCAAACATGCAGACATCAGTTCAGAGACCCGATGTAACTAGAATAAGAATCGCACCAGTGACCCAGGAAATCCACATCGAATTCGGTGAAAAGGAAGCCGCAAGCGCGATTTGCTCGGGGAAATTGGACCGTACCTTCTTGGCAAGCCTAGGATCTTCCATTGGCACATCGTCGCTTCCGCGGCGGAGGGAGGGATCGAACCGGCGGGTTTCCGGCGAGAACGGGCCGTCTAGAGTGGTGGGAATCCGGCTAGCCGAGTGTAAGAGGGAGGAGAAGAAGATGAGGAAGATGATGGGGAGATCGATGGAAGCAGCCATTGTCATCATCTTCTCCAGACGAGGAGAAGAGGGAATGCGGCATTACTGGAAGAATATTTTCGAGAGGAGTGAGAGATCCACCAACATAAGGAATGCGACTGCAAAGCAAATTCTTCATCTGTACCAATCGGAAATAAATGAAGATCAAATCCGCTGCGGGGAAAAAACACGAGACGAAAGGAGATTGACGAATGAGATTAATGCACGTTTCCGTTATTGAAGTTCCACTTTTCACTGAATGAAAAAATTTCTAGATATCCACACACTGACACGCGCCAATCGAAACCTAAATGTAATTTGCTTTTTGTTTTTAAAGGCTTTAGAGAATTTTAAGATTACTTAATATTTTTTATCACATTTTTGAAATAAACATTGAAATATATAATTTTTCAAATAACAAAAATAAATAAATAAATATGATTAAAAATGCTTTAGGGTTGCAACTATAAAAGCTTAATGTTTTTTAGTGTTTGATTGAAATTAAAACAAATCAAAATAAGTTTTATGAGCATGAAATAAATAATCTAATTTATTTTTATAAAGATTTATGTGTGGCTACCACTCAATTCTTATGTATTTATATATTTAGCATCTAAATTTTAAATTTCACATGTATCACCCTTATATTATTTTTAGAAATTAAAATAGTGATATTATTTTCTTATGTAATATACATGTAATGTTATGCAAAATAATGTGAAAGCGTATATATTCACATAACAACAATCAAACACAAAAGATTTATGTAGTTCAGCGTTGAGTTTATTCGCCTATGTCCATGAAGAGGAATATTTCACTAGCACCAAATGAGTGAAAGAAAAATGGCTTGGGGTTACAACTCAACATTTTTCACCATACACTCATAAGTCTCTCATAAGCTCTTGAGTCCCTTTTATGGAGGAGGACAAGAGCATACAAGTAAATAAAGCGAAAAGACAAAATTATTCTTAACGACTATAAAAGTCATAATATAACAATCTCCACCCCATCTCTCACTTCCAGATAAGTGATAAAATTAACAAATGAGTTTCAAAGTCTAAATCAATTGCACCAAGATGATCGCCTACGTACTTCCCCTCTTAAATGGATCAAGCCTTACGAAGTTCTTAAAAATACCCTTCTGTGTTATCAGTACTAAGTTGAGATGTTCCCCACATTCTTTTAGTAGGTGAACTTCTGGACTGATAGTACATTTGTGTGCATGTATGCAAGATTCTCCTTTGTAACTTCTTCTTTAACAAAATCTTGTCTTCTTCAATTAAGTTTCGAACAAACTGGGATCTCACATCAATTTGTTTGGTAAAAGCATAACGAACTAGATTTATGGCCAAGAATATTGCACTCAGAATGCCACAGAACACAATCAGAAACTCACTGAAGTCATTCAACAGGACTTGCATCCATATCGCTTCCTTCATAGCCTCTACAATTGTCATGTACTCAGCCTTCATAGTAGATAAAACAACATTAGACTAAAGAACCGACCTTCAACTCACTGAACATCATGTCAATGTGAATAAATAGCCAGTCGTAAATAAGTAGCCCACACACAAATCTGCACTGAACGACTATTTATCAAACACTATGTCAACATCAATGGTACCCTTCAGATACCTCGGAACACTTTTCACAACTTGTCAATAAGTCCTTTCATAAATCACACATAAACCTGCTCACAACACCAATTGATTGTATAATGTTTGATCTAGTGCAAATCATGACATACATCAAACCACCCACTGCACTAGCATAAGTAACGAATCACATATCTTTCATCTCTTGATCATCTTTAGAACAGTGATATGAACTCAATTGAAAGTGAAATGTAATGGGTAGACTCACCGCCTTGCACGAGTTATTAACCCTGTTTTCGTTCGTTTTTCTCTCTTTTATTTTAGAAGGAGTCGCCAGTCTGTCGATCATCGTATACTTCCCACATTCGAATAAATCTCCCACCCGAATTAGATAAGTGATTCGAAGAGGAGAGGAACCGAATAAGAAGGGACATACGACAAAATGACAAACAAGAGAAAACACAAAAACGTGGAGAGCTTACGTGCGATAAACCTCGCAAGGATAGGTTTAAGAGTGTTCACCCAAACAACATCGGGCGAATGCATCTTAAACCGATATCCGCGAAAGAATACCTACGTAAACTACCCATAACCAGAGAGTCGAGTGTAGGTGCCTGTTCTGGGGCCAAGAGTGCTCCTAAGGGGACGTATCCCACTTAGTTAATTACATCTTAGGGTGTACCGAGAATACTCTTGATCCGAGGGGGTTTGCTTAACTCGGTAGTGTCAACTAGCACGAGGCTACAAAAGGAGGTTATTTCACGGGGGATGTTCCGAAGCTTTCAAAGTTCCTCGTTAGACCACGGGGTGGAGAATGGATCTCCCACTATCCCCGCAAGAGTAACGGACTCATCGGCATACAGAACCTGCGAAAGAACCATATCATCCCAATGGAGAACCCCAACACGTTAAAGCACATCCGGGCTGTAAGGGCAGAGGACAAATCGTCGTATCCTAAACGGGCAACAGCTCATCGGCGTTAGGCCATCGAGATGATGCCAACGAAGACAAAGGAATGAAATGGCTCAACAAAGATAGTCAAGAGGATGGAAAGAGTATTCCTAAAAGGTAGATGTAGCTAAGTCAGGGTACGACAGACCCATCATTCCAAGCAATTAGGACCCTAAGTCCACCCGGTCGCGAAGGTAGTCGACCCAACACGTACTGAGATCCCCGGTCAACAATCCTTGAATTGTGACCCCAACGGGGACCTCGGTAGCTCTAAGGTCAAAAGGAACGAAACTCTATCCTATGACTATAAGTTGGAGTTCCAAGAGGTGGGGCTCACACTGCCGAAATGGCGAGGATGCCACGAGAAGGAAAAGAATGGGAGGTTCAGCTACAAAGCTGTAAACACTCCAACAAGAGGGCTTATACCACGTCTGGGTCTGGGAGCCTCCTAACATCCTAAGCGAGCTAGACAACCACATATTCAAGATTATGCTGGGCCAGTCAGATTGAAGAAGTACGGGGACTTCTCCTCGGGACATGCAAATATGATGCAATTATCTAAGAGAGTCCTAAAGTATTGTGGAGGCCCTATTAGGTATGACTTCGGTGATAGCCATGCAATGCAACCCGTTTTTAAATCGGCCGAAGGCCATGCGAGAAAATAAAGACGGACTTTAAAATCTCGAATCTTTTAATCCTAAATTTTAATTTTATCTTGAATATTTTATTAGGATCTTTAAAGCGAGGAAATAAACAAAATAAAGCGCTTCCCGGATCACGAGAAAGAAACAATGTAAAACGATTCAAACATGCAAGTCATGCAAATAAAAGCGTAAAAGCACTCCAAAAGAATAAATAAAAGAGACCAAATGCCGCTGGACCGGCAACATAATCCGAAAAAAGCGATAGAAGGCGGCCGGACTCCGCATATACATGCCCGGTCCTAGATCTATACAAAAATATAAGATTCGGACTTAAGGTACGGGCCATGAGTCGTTGCTCTGGTCCTGGTCACATGGTTCGGTGCGTCGTCCGCCTCGAAACCCGTGCCCGTACCTTATTTCCGATACAGACTCTTCCTAAGGACTCTATTAAATACATCCAGAAAAGAAAATAAAGACTCGACTCGCATAAAACAAGTATTAGCGGGCACACCATGCAACGTGAAATAACAAGCCGTGCCTTGTAATCGGGGGAGCTAACAAGCACTCGCTAGCAAAGGGTTAGAAATCATTACGAGCTCCCCCATGATAGCGACTCGTGTGAGTGTGTAAATAGGCACGGCTCCCGCGAAAATCGCCCGACATACTATCACACACAATAAACATGCAAGCACATTGACGAAAGCAAGAAAAGTGACACGTGGCTAGCACAAGACAATACAACACATAACAATAGCCAGAGGTGTCGAAAAGACTACCTAGCATCCTAAATCCTAGCCTAGCACACCATCTAACGAAAAGTGCATTAACCTAGAATCTAAGTGCGGGGCAAGTCTGGGTTTAGTATGACTTTGGTGGGGTTGCCATGCCGGCCCCACCCTGAGGATCCAAAGGGTCTAATAAGTGTCACCCGGGATGAGCTTTTAAAAATGACGGCCTCATATACGGCCTAAATTTGCTATATGCTTAAATTTAAAAATACGATAGACGTGATAAATAGGAAAATATGTAATTTTATATTTTAGAATAAGGGCCATTAAATGCGAGCCCGTAACATGCATGGGTGACACAAATTAGATCCTTTGGATCCTTAAGCACGATCATACTCGTGTCAATCCCGATGACTTAACTCGCGGAACTCACCGGGATCAACCCGCAAGCGACGCTCGTTAAGGCATCGCGATCGACACGGAGTCACTCTCCTAACGGTCTGGCTCACTATCAATGCGAACAGGCAAATGAAAATGTAACTGATCAAAATGTGCAAGTAACGAGTGTACCGCGAGGCAGTGACTCGAGCAAAGACGAGCATACTGTGATGGCAGCGACCCAAAGTGGGTCTGTCGAGGCAACAGTGACCCGAAGGGATGGGCGTGCCATGGTGGCAGTGGCCCGAGGTGATGGGCGTGCCATGGTGGCAGCGGCCCGAAGAGGGTGTACCGAGGCAGCAGTGACCCGAAAGGATGTTGTTGACCTCATTTTTGATGAGGTCTTCCCTTCTTCTTTTTAGTGCTTAGGATCTAGCCTTAGGCCTTTCCTTTGACTATCTTAGAGGACTAGAATCGGGACCCGCCTTTTAGAAATTCAAACCACTTCTAAACTCCCCGCAAACTCCACAAACTCGACTATAGACCCCTAATCACCTAGAGGGTTGAAATCAAATATGGAAGTTTAAAGGATGAGTTCCTATAGGACTCTTTGGCCTTAGGATCGCCACTGGCGGCACCTGTCCAGTGAAGGGCCGACTTACACACACATTACACTTATACACTACACTTACACACTACATTTCCACACACTTCCTAAAACCACACCCATACCCAACTTCGACCTCCCGACTCATGTAGGTGATTCACATGGATGGTCCTTAACCCCTAGCCCTGGCTAAGAGGTTAGGAACAACATAACGAATGCCTCAAATGAGTCCTTTCATGGCTCATATGGGCTTGAAATGGCTTCATGGCTCAACCAAAATGATTTCACCCCACCCAAATTCACCCGATCTTCAATTTCCCAAATTTTCGATTTTCGACTCCGGACCCTACACCTACTAAACCTACCCAAAACCTCGAAATTACCCAAATTTTCGCAAAATCTCCAAATTACCTAAAATCTTCCAAAATCAATCCCAAACACCTCCACATCACTCAAATTGATCATCCATACCCAAAAATACCAAAAATTCCAAGAAAACCCCCAATACCCTCCAAATACCCAAAATACCCTTCTTGGCCTAAAAATCCAAAAATTCAGAAAATTCCCAGAAAATTCCAGAAAATCCCAAATATTCCCAATTTCATTTTGTCCAACTACACCATGGGCCAATTTTGTCAATTTACCCTACTTTTGTCAAAACCCCCAAATTGACCCATTTTAACCCAAAGTGGACCCAATGTCAAACCAAACATACCCAATTGACCCCAATTTTGGTCCAATTCAATTCTAAACTTCAATTCAACATTCCCAATACCAATTTAGACCAAATCCAAGTCCAATTTGATTGACATTTGGATCCGATTTCACTTTGGGCCTTAAAGCCCAAATTTGGACCCATGACCCAAACTCAGCCCAAACTAACCCAATTCAACTCCAATTAACCCCAAATCTTTTCTAAACCTTCCTTAACATCCTCATAAACAAAACACTAACATGATTTGCCCAAGATTTTGACCCAAACCCCACTCAAATTCAACCCAAAATCAAAAAGCCCAATTTCGACCTAAACCCAAATCTAACCCAAATAGGCCCAAACCCCAAAATTAAAACCCAACCAAAGCCAAAACCTTTTTGAAACACTCCCATAAACATTTCTTAATATTTATTTTACATCAATTTCAACCCTAGCCCAACATTGGCCCAAGTTAGCCCAATTTGACCTACATTGGCCCATTCACCAAAAGAATTCAAATCCAACCCAATTCAAGTCCAAACTACCCCAAATTTGCTTCAAGTCACTCATGACACATCCATGAGCTAAACCCAATAATTATTTGGCCCAACCTCTTTACAAAATTTCATCCCAAAATCCATTTTAAAATTCAAGAGCCCACTTTCCTAATCCATCTTAAAAGCCATCTAAAACCCTTTCAAAAAAGCCCAAAATTCTTCCAAGGCCCATATGACATTTCCCCTCATCATACTTTCAATTAAAATCATCCCTAAGTCCTAAATTCATCATCAAATAATTCCAAATCAAGCCTCATGCCAAATCACCCCTAAATACCAAAATTTTCCTTAAATCCATTTCCATGAAATTGACTTTACTTTTCCCAAGCCAAATGGAGCCATGGAGCCATGCATAAGCCATATGCAAGCCATGAGAGCCTCTTTACATGTCACCATGCCATTTTGGGCAAAAGGAGGAGGCTCTTTCCTTAACTCCTAAAGGTGGTTAACCACTTACATGATTCCACTAAACCATGCTTAAGCCTAATTGTACTTGGATTGTGACTTGACCCCACTAATCAAGCTGATCCAAATCACTTTCTCCTCGGCCTAAACCAGGCCTTGGGTGGTGCACCTAGCCCAAATGGGTGGGTTGACCCATTTAGGTTCAAATCTAGCCATGCCCCATTCCACTTTGGATCAAAGCCTTTACACATGTCCATGGCCAATTGATTGCACAAACCTCCAGCCCCGACCCACCCGACCTTGAGGGTGACCCATGCTCGGCCGGCCGGCCACCGAGGCCGCCGGAAAACACCATGGCCGAAAGTTCACATGTGAGCCAACATTGAAATTCTCACTTGTCGAGTCGCCCCATCCCCAGAGTGGCTACCATGGCCGATCTTCTCCTCACCGCAGCAAGCTCGATCCCGAGCCCTAACTCCCCACGGGAGGCCTTCCACCCTCTCCTGATTTAAACCCCTCACCCTCTCGGCCAAAGGGGAGCCAAGCACAAACCCCGCCGAAACTCGCCAAAATTGTTCCAAACCCTTCACCATCCTTAGAGCGGTTGATCCCGGTGTCAATTTGCCCTAATCCCCACCAACAGAGCCCAATTTCTCAACCGAAATTCCACCCAAAACCAGGACACTTTGCCACGGTGAGCCAATCCTCAAATCGACTGGTCCTACACCTTCACCTGGACCAAGAGGAGAAGTTTCCCACCGAAAGCCCCATCTCCGAGGCCACCCGAGTTGCTCCGGCCTCCAAGCTTTGTGATCGAGCGTGGTCACTTTCATAGCTAGGCAATTCACCGGACCGGGAGACTTCATCCGGAGCTTCGCCGGGACCCAATCGAAGGTGCAACAACTCTCGGATTAAGCCACACTTCTCCGAGCTAAGGTATGAGTTAACTATTCATCCCGAGCTTACGGAGATTCTCCATTTCAAATGCCTTAGTTTCAATGCATGTTAGCCGTATAGATGTGTTCGTCTCTTCGAGACGAATCCATAGAAGCATAAGAACATGAAAATCCATCGAGAATCGAGTGAGATCTTAGTGGATTTAGTGTGGACGGCTCTCGGGTGAGAACACTTGGGGACGATGAACGGATGCCGTCCATTCGATACACGCGCGCACGGACGGCCGAGATTGCGTCGGACCGAGAGACGGTACGAGAACCGCGGGGCCCGGGCTGCCGACTCGGATGGCGGCGTCGAATGGGAGCGCGACACGCGGCGTTTCGGAGTTGCCGAGGTCGACGCGGCGCCGCGTGGATAAATAGAAAATTAGGGTATTTTTCTATTTATTTAATTCCCTAAACTTCAAAAATTCATATCTCGTGTAGAAAAATCACAAAAATAAAATAAAAATACCCTCTGTCTCGAGTGAACGGAGGAGAATAATGTGGAAAAGAAATCATTTAATTTAATTAAGTATTTTATTTTTTATGATTTATTTACTCTCTGCATACATTTAATTCTCCATGCATGTATACAATTCACCATGGCATGAGACCATAGGAGCTTGAAGCTCCGAACTCGGGAACATTCCCCGAATTTTCCAAGGTCGAGGCCATCTCTCGTGAAAAGTTATTTATTTTTCAAATGCATGTTGCTGTTTTGAGTATTTTAATTCCAAAAATTAGCATGTTGTGAAATAAATTCTAGAAATATTTGGTGATGTTCTTTATGACCAGTAGAACTCTAGGAAAAATAGGACTTGAGTTAATTCACTCGCATTAACCCTAATCGGCTTAAACACCTAAAATAGGTCTTTAATTAATTAGAGTTAACCAGGCATCAAATTGACTTGAAATCAATTCTCCACTGACCTTTAGGATCAGAGGAATCCACCATAAAAATTTGAAGTCAATTGACTTAGTTAGCCCCACTAATTGGGTCGATTAAGCCACTTAGCCATTTTAAACTTTAAAAATTCATAACTTTTAAAATATTTTTTTAAAATTCACCAAATTGGTTTTGGAGCCTCTCTGATATCAGGGGAACCAAGAAAATTAAAATTTCAATTTTCTAAAAAGTTGATTTTTAATAATATTTTAATATTTTTAATAATTAAAAAATAATAAAAATCACAAAAATAATAAAATTCACCAAAATGTCACATTTTGAATTTTAATCACTTAGGAACAAATCCACATTTTTCCTAAGTCTATTTAGTGAGATATTAAATTTTAAAGCCCTAGGGTAATTTTAAAATTAAAAAAATGTATTTTCTAAGCATTTTCACTAAAATAATTATTATAAATCATAGAAAAATCAGAAAATTGCAAAATTTGTTTCTCTGGTTTCCTTGATATCAGAGAGATTTTTGAAAAATATAAAATTCATTTTTCAACATTTATCTTATTTTTAAATTAATTAACACTCCAAAACTCAAAATAATTATAATAAAAATAATATAATTCAAAAAATCACCAAAATTGGTCCAAGTGCTTCTCTGGTCATTAGGAATGTCCCCTAATTTTCTTAAGGACAGAAACTTTTCCCTTGGTCATGTTATCAAATTTTCCTTGAAAATCTCTATTTTCCACCAAAAATAATTATATAAATAAATTAAATACAGAAAAATCACATTTTCTCCTCTCATGTCTTTATTGACATATGAGTAAAGTCACATAAAAATTTCAAGTTCATTTGAGTTCAATTTAGTGAGTTATGAAATTATTAAGCTTAAAGGGTAAAATGGTAATTAAAATCTTTAATCCTTAATTAAAACTTTAGGTTCAATAAAAAATCAACAAGTAAAATATTTGATCCTAATCTGATTTGGATGATTGAAATTTAAATAATTAAAGCGGTAGAAACCCATTAAATAATTTTAAAATGATTAAACTTTAATTAAATAATAGATTAAATTTGGAAGAATAATAAAATTGGAATTATTAAAATAAGGGATCTTTATTAGGAAGAGATTTTTTTCTTTAATTTAAAAAATCCCTAAATTAATTATATCAACTAATACTCAATTTTTAATTAAAATGATAACTCAAATTTAAAATATTAAAAGACTTAATTTCAATTAAAATTAAAAATAAAGTAAATTAAAGATAAATTAAATTAAGATTAAATTTAAAAATTAAATTAAATTAAATTTAATAATTAAATTAAATTAAATTAAACAATTAAATTAAATTAATTAAAATTAAATTAAATTAAATAATTAAATTAAATTAAATAATTAAACAATTAAATTAAATTAATTAAAATTAAATTAAATTAAATCAAACAATTAAATTAAATTAAATTAAAATTAAATTAAATTAAACTAAAAAATTAAATTAAATTAAATAATTAAATTAAATTAAATTAAATTAAATTAAATTAAATAATTAAATTAAAGTTAAATCAAATCAAATTAATTAAACACCAAGTCAAATTAAATTGAATTATGTTAAACTAAATTAAAACTCAATTAAATTAAGTTAAATTAAATATAACATCACCTAAGACATAAAAGAAATTAAATATAAAACAACTTCAACACTATTCCAAATTTAAACTCTTTAACTTAAACCAAATCATTTGAATACTAACTTTGCCTCGAAAGCTTTGATTATTGTAACTCCTAAATGAAACATTAAATGGAGTGTTACTTTACTCATAGGATATTCAAATGTCCTAGTTCATCGAGCAAGTTAACAAGACTTGAAAACCTCGGACGATCGATTCATTTATATAATTAAATTCATTTGGACTTAAAACAATCCTAGAAATATTGAAAAGATGTTTTAGATCCTTCTTAAGCACTTTCTCAATATGATAGGATATTTATAAGAACAATTGAATTTGATTATTCTTTGATTAAGAAAATCGTCCTTAAACCAAAACACAAAGAACCTAGACGTCATAAGAAATGACTCAGCTATAGGATTAGGAATTTGGTAGAAAACCATAACCTTTCCCTTAGACTTTACCTAGGAACTTGCTTAAATATTCTAATTGTGTTTTAAGTGCGACTTGGGATGACGGGAAGACCCTCCAGTACGCTTTTATTTTATTGCAATTTACTTTCTTGCAATTTACTTTATTCGCAAATGCATTTTACTTTTCTTGCATGATAAAACAACAGTTGCATGAAAACCCACACCTTTAGGATAGCCTCTAAAACTGAAACCAAAATTAAGTTAAAAGTCATTGCAAGATAAAATTTACCGCCACAACATTTCAAAATATAAAACAACTCAAAATTTAATCACAAACGTAACACAAAACTACAATTACAACTAAATTAAAACGTCCCGTTGGATGATCGGGAATACCTCGGATGATGTAACCTACGTGTTGCTAACGGGATTTCCCACGGTCTAAATGAAAGTGTGGAACTCATTCAGTTGAGTTTAGCAAATTCATCCGGACTAAGTGAATCCGATAAAAATAATGATGCCGAAGGATGGAACCGCGGGATCTTAACCGTGTCGTTATAATCAACTTTAAGATTTGTTTTAATTAAAACACAAAAAACACTTGGAAATTAAGATTTTCTCTAAACCAAAACACTTCTCTCATCCCCTGATTTATGATTTCTAAAACTAAACCTCCGCAACAACAAGGAGCTTGGAGTATGGTGGGCGACACGACCATCGTCATCAAGAAACTCGAGTCTACTTCAGCGAAAACTCTTCTTAGAATTAAAACAACAAAGCCATAGGATTTCGAGGTAGCTTGTCTAAGTGCAACATAAATCCTCAACTCTTCGTTAGGCATTTGCATTGCAAATTAAGCCCTAACCGGTCTTAGGATTCCGAGGTAGTCGTCCGATACGACATAAACCCTCACATTTTCTAAAGTTATTTGTTTGATTTTATCATACAAATATAAGCCCTAATTAATTAAGATCGACAAGATTGAAATACTAAATAAACATTAGGACTTTCCTAAATTCAAGCCAAATGATAGGATAGTCGGGAAATTATCGAAGTTCACTTCGAATCAGTGATTTCTCCTACCTTTCTTCCTTTGGATTCACAAAACAAAATGTTCCAAAAATTTGATCCATTCCCTATCGAAACTTCAAATTTCAATCTTTGAAAACCTTAAACTTTCAAATTCTTGAGAGCGGAATCATCGATTATTATCGAGAGTTTTCTTAGGTGATTCCCGTCACTTAAGATGTAATTAACTATAGTGGGCTTGCCCTTATAGGGAATTTTAAAGAACCCGAGTAATATAAACCCCGTTTAATGTTTTCATATTAAGCGGGAAACTTATCTCGCTTATAAAATTGGTTCGCGCATCAAACGGATGTCACAAATCTTCTAGTTTATTTAATCGAGCCCCACCATCAAGCAGTGTGTCTATCCTTAGGGATAGATACACGGTTTGTGGTGTGGTATTCGTTTATATAAACTATTTGGGATGTGAGATCAGTTTGATTTCATATCCTAAAATTTTTCAAACTTAAAATTATTTTCAAAATCAAATACTACTTTTCAATTTATTTATTTAAACTAAATTAAAAATTTGCCGACAACTTCTGTTAGGCGACCACTTTTCAAAATAAAACACGACCTAAAAATATGCCGACAGGATTTCTGGCGACTCCGCTGGGGAGAATTCCTCTCTCCATTATAATCAAATAATTCTGCTTTCAAAAATCGGTAGTATATCCATGTCCCTAATGGATCAAACTACCCTTCTTTCCGTTGGAATACTATGTTCATTTCTATCTTGAACAAGTATAGCTCAACATTCTCTCGGATTTAGGAGCCACCTTGTTTAGACACCCCTAAACGAGAGAGGTTCCGAGATCCTTTTACCTCATTTCCGAGGTGGGGTGGACCCCCGACAGGTGTTAGTTTAGGAGTGATCCTTCGAGTCGGGAAGTCTTGCTTAAGACTTTCTTTTCCTTTCTGAATCGGTTTCCTTACCTTCTCTACACCTTTGAACGTTCCGTTCTAAATAAACAAACCCTCTAATAAATGATTCTTTTAACAAATAATTCCTTCTTATAAATACATGAACAAAGAATGAGTTCGGACTCTTTTCAATTCCTTTCTTTTCGTCCCGAAGAAAAGAAGCATAACTCGGGACCGACAACGCGAATCTACCTTGCGAAATGGAAGCCCCGAAGCCGATTTTCTCCTTCACCAACGGACTCGGACTTCGCCGTCTATAGGATGAACCGCCCGACAATGGGGTCATCCGATTCGGACGAGGATTCGAAAACACGAACGTCAAAGTCACCGACGTCTCCCTCTTTGCACCGACGAACAAGGTATCCGAAGCCGAGGAACCACGCGCTCGAGTTCAACCTTAGGTCGACCCAAGAGTTTCCTCCCCCGCAAAGGGTCCCGACTAGGAGGAGTACCGCCGTCCGCGGGAGGACCGTTCTCACTACCCCCACCGGTCTAGTTGTTTCGCACCTACCCCGACTTCGCCAAATCAAAGGGGAAAGGAATCCGTAACTATGATAAACTCCGTTACCGCGGAGGGTACGGATCTTCTCGTAAGACCTTCGTCTTCGAAATCGGGTCCGGCTCGAAGATTCCTTCGCCGACAAAGACCCAAAGAAGAAATAGAAATAGAAGGATCGCCGGGGAAGCCGTAGCTCGCCGAGATTGCCTTCCCGGAGGAAATTCCGCAGCTGCCGAATATACACCGCTACTCGAATATACACCATCGCCTCGACTACATACCACTTTTGGGAGGAAGCAGGTTCCATCCCCTCTCCGCCGCAGAGGATGAAGAGAATGTTCGAAAGATTCGTCGCCACATTACCACGGCCCCGCATACTACAACGATAGCTCGCAAGAAAAGAACCGGAACTACGCCGTTTGCTCGACCGCAAACTTTGGTAGAAAAGTTAGCAAGGAAGGAAAACCGCCCCGTGTCGGAAATTCTACGAAGGATGGGGCGGGTGCCTGGTCAAATCCCGTCTCGGGCCTCGAGTAGAACCCGCCGTCATGATAGAAAAGCCAAGCAAGAGAATGAAGGCTAGCCCGCCCGTCGTAGTATCGGGGTTACGGATTAGGGAGGATACCACCTTCCAAAGCATTTGGCCGATGGACCATCCGGTCATGCGACCTTCTGTCGCTGCGAAGGATGGTGTGGCGTCCCACTACGGGCGCTTGAGACCGAAACAGACAGCCCGAGAGAGAAAGTCTCGCCGGAGGCCGGAATCCGAAGAAAGTGCTACTCGCGATGAAGGGGACTCGTGAAAAAAGGACCCGGCAACCATCGCATGACAACCACAAAGATACACGAAGCTCCGCTAGAAGATGCCATGGAAAAGTCGAGAACCGACATCCGACGGTTGGCAAAAGAAAGAGAAGAAAAGTTCGGAGATGAGATCGACTCATCGGAATTCATGGACAACGAATATGCGAAATCAACATGGTTGAGACACGAGCTTCATCATCTTCTCAAGGTGCTCCCGCAGCCGCGAAAGAGAGGAGCCGTAACCGATGAAGAGACGGCTTCAGGAAAAGGACGACACGATCGCTCAAATGGCGAAGAGGATGGAAGAGATGGTCAGTAGCTCTAGCCACTCTCCAAAGTCAAGTACAACCACATAGAGAGACACCCCGAAGTCATTCACATAGTAGACGGAGGGAAGGAAATTACATCCGTCAATGGGGATGACCAGCTGAAAAAGGATACAACACAAAGTATGATCCCCGAAAAGGATATCAAGAACTTGGTAGAACGGCGAGTGCGAGAAGCCCTAGCACAATCGAAGAACGGGACATCTATTCGGACGGGTAGGCCTTACCCGAAGAATTCGACGCCGT
The DNA here is from genome assembly GCA_022702705.1 of Papilionanthe hookeriana x Papilionanthe teres. Lineage (NCBI taxonomy): Eukaryota > Viridiplantae > Streptophyta > Magnoliopsida > Asparagales > Orchidaceae > Papilionanthe > Papilionanthe hookeriana x Papilionanthe teres. The sequence goes on from CM040421.1 coordinate 40,576,608, forward strand.
CCAATACCCAAAGGGCTTCGTACCACCTCCGTTTAAGACCTTCGACGGAACCGGGAACCCCCGACGAAGCATGTTGCACACTTTCGTGCCGGTTGTTGCAATGCCGGCGGGAGCGATGCGCTACTCTTCCGACAGTTCGTTAGCGATCCGTCGAGAATCGCCTTCGACTGGTATGCAGAATTACCCAACGGATCTGTAAAGACATTCTCGGAGCTAGAGAGCCTCTTCATTAAGCGATTTGCCGGAGCTCAGCACCACATCACTATAGGTGATTTAGTGGTAGAGAAACAAAGGCCGAATGAAACTTTGGTGGATTACATACTTCGATGGAGAAACTTAAGCATGAAGTGTGAACCACAACTGCAAGAACAACATGCAGTCGGCATCTTGCTCAAAAGCATTCACGGCCCGATAGCGACTTCTCCTCAAGGGATTCACTATTAAGACTTTTGAGAAGTTGTTAAGCAAGGCCGGAAGCTTGCAAGAAGAGGCGAAGCAATTAAGTTTTGCCGACAAGACGGACAAGCGGAAGCCGGTGAAGACTTTCGAAAAGAAATGCAGGGTCGTTGCAGCGGTTGACAAAGGCAAACAACCGATGCAAATACCACCGTAACGGCCGCAAGCAACCACAACAAAATTACCAAGAACCTCGGTCCAGCTATCAGTCGTCTCCGCGAGATGAACAACCGTCTCGTCCGCAACGTACATCGAGGGAGCTTCGAGCGAGAGAATATCCGTTCAAAAATGAAGCAAGTACTAAAGATGTTCCGTAGCTTAATGAAAACTCCAGATTTCCAGCTGCCGAGCCCAAAAGACCGGAGGAAGTCAACAAGAAAGGTGATCCCAACTTTTGCCCCTACCATCGGATGCTTGGGCACAAGATGTAAGACCGCATTACCTTCAAAAGTCGGCTCAACGACAACCTTCGAAAAGGAAATATAACAATCCCGAAGGAGTACATGAAGGAACCCTGTAGAAGGAGGTTCCGTCAATGTTATCTCAACCGATCCCGTCATCCCGATAGATCCCTATGCAATCGACGATGGATGGACTACCGCCTCGGACGAGATCTTCGAAGAAGATTTTAGACAACATCCGAACCGCTTCGGTGCGAGCTTCAATTCGGAGTTCGAGACCCGTTAAACCGGTACTATCACTTGCGATAGAAGAACCACCTCGACAGGAGACAATCGAAGAGAAGAAGAAAATCGACGAAGAAGAGGGGACCGAGATTCCTAAGGCTGGACTAGGGGCCGCTTATCCTAGGATAGTTGTTTCGATTCGGGGAGAAATCCCTCGAACCTCCGATTTTGTATGATTATCTCGCTCACTTCGGTGGGATCATATAATGATAAGGGTGATGGCGTTGGCTACGTTTTGATCGTTTCTAACGATTACGTAACTAGCGACAATCCGGGCGTCGATTTCGATACCAACAACAATTCTCAAATCATACATGATCTCGACGATCAAAATGACGAAGAAGGCATCCATCAAGGAGGCTACGAGAGTTCAACAAGCAACGGATCTATCTGTGAGTTTCGAGGAGCTCCGAGTCATAATAGTAGTTAGAGCCTTCGCATTTGGAAGATAATCCGAAGAGCCGACCATTCCGATTCGGGAGGAGACACCGACAAACTCAATACTAGATTCGGAAGAAATTACGAAGTCAACCTAAGAAGTGGAAAAGTTCTACCTCCGAGAATGGGTCCAAAAGACAAAGGAAAGCGGTGGTTGTTCAAGAAGAACCAACCCCGACAGAAGACATACCCATTCGAGAAGAAGCCGAGACACAGGAGAACAAAGTGGACTACAACGTGCATAGCCCATCTTAGGAAACTACCGGCCAAGCCGAGCATTTACGATGCTCTCATCTTATCAAAGGAGATGAGAGAAGCTCGATCAAGGCCTTACTTGATCCGGAAATTTGCTTAGCTCAAATGGCCGGAGATTCCTTAGATGAGGTTTGCTCGTTAAAGGAACAACGAGGTGTCACCTTCACGTACAATGACCTACTACTGGGACGACGGATCACAACCGACCGTTGTACATTTCGGCTTACAATCGGGAAGTTTACGCTCTCCGGAGTATTGGTGGATCCAGGAGCATCAATCAATATAATGAGTCTTCGAACACTAGCATACTTGGAAATCGATGCTCGTGAGCTCGAGGCCGACAAAATGTTATTAAGAGGATTCAACCGTAAAGGAGAAAGAGCCCTCGGGTCAATAACGCTACCGATGAAGACCGGTGATTTAGCAAAGACAACCGCAAAATTTCATATAATCGATTCGTAAACGTCGTTCAACGCTCTATTGGGCCGACCATGGATACATGAAAACAGGATGGTACCATCATCTCTGCATCAGTGCATCAAATATTACGATGGAGGAGAACAGTGCATCAAAGGAGACTTACAACCATTCTCCGTACATGAAATTGGAATCCATGAAGATGCCGCTTATTATGCACCGCCAAAGAAAACAATCTTCTCAAGAGATACCATAACAAATGAAGCAAAGAAAGTTCAGGACAACGAAGAACCCGAAGTTCTAGTCCAACGCTCACTCACCACTCCCTTCCGCGAGATGGTGAAGGTTTCTCCACAACTCGCATCCGAGGTCGAGGCCGGGGACGAGGCCGTGGTAGAGACACTAGGACAATTGGACGAAGAAACCAGCCATCAATGTTGATCGGGAAGATAGTTCCGAAGAGGAAAAAGAAATCAAGCAAGAAGCAAGCAACAATAAGTCGAAAGAAGCCGCAATACAAGATCTCCCTCGAAGATGAAAAGAACGAAGAATACAAATCGATGTACGAGAAGATTAACCACTACGTACATACTATGACCCTAACTCCGATCCATTCTAATAAGATCGAGGGTATGGAGGTCAAAGAGGTACGTAGTGACGGTGCAAAGCCGATCAAATTCTACCGTGGTGCTTCTTCCTCCAAAACCGAAAATAATGTACAATTCGAAGATGTCACTTCATCGAATTAATGGAATTACCTTTCGAGTGGTACTCTCCCGTGTTCAAAATTTAATTCAACGTGGTTTCTTACCTCGACAATGGACAAGAGGCCAATCACAACATTTTGAAAAGTTATGGAATAACTCCGGTCGTCCTCCCAATTCAAAGTATGGACTCGGATTCGGCACGCGAGGGTCAGCTGACGATACCGAATTTTGCTTGGTTGTCACTTGCAAGTCCAATGAAAACCGCATGGAAACTACGAGACGAACTCGAAGATTTACAAATCGGAGACGCTCCACCGAATTCGAAGAAGAAATCAAATCTACAATAGATGAGTTAACGGAAGTTAACTTGGGTACTAGTGAAGAGCCTAGACCTACCTTTGTTAGCTCCTTACTCAATAAAGAAGACTCCGAAGAAATAATCAAATTATTAATGGAATTTAAGGACCGTTTTGCTTCGGAGCTACGATGAAATGCCGGGATTAGCCCGCGAGGTTGCAGTCCATAAGCTAGGAGTGGATCCTACTTCGTTCCAGTCGGACAAGGTCCCGTAAGAATGCGTCCGGAAATCGAACAACAAGTCATAGCTCGAAGTTAAAAAGCTAATAGACGCTAAATTTGTCCGTGAAGAACAATACCCGACTTGGCTAGCCAACGTAGTGCCGATCGAAAGAAGAATGGTCGGATCGGAATTTGTGTGGACTTCGGAGATTTAAACAAGGCATGTCCAAAGGATGAATTCCCTCTACCGATCCCGCAATTAATGATCGACATTGCTTCAACACATGAAATATTCTCGTTCATGGATGGATCTTCGGGATACAACCGGATAAAAATGGCTCCAGAAGATGAAAAGCTTACAAGCATTCGAACGCCGATCGGAGTATTTTGCTACACAAAGGATGCCATTCGGATCGAAGAACGCAGGAGCAACTTACCAAAGAGCAATGACAAGAATTTTTGATGATCTCATCCACAATCAAGTCGAGTGCTACGTGGACGATGTCGTCATCAAAAGCAAAGTAAAGGAAAACCACTCGTATGATTTGAGAATTGTTTTCGAACGATTAAGACAATTTAACCTTAAGATGAATCCCTTAAAATGCGCCTTCGGCGTCACCTCCGGAAATTCTTAGGATTCGTTGTCCGACATCGTGGAATTGAAATCGACCCGGAGAAGATTAAAGCCATCTTAGAAATGCCGCCTCCCAAAACCTTAAAACAATTACGATCTTTTCAAGGAAGTCGGCATATCTTCGACGCTTTATCTCAAACCCGTCGGGTAGGTGTCGGCCTTTCTCGGCACTGGTTAAAAAGGACGCCAAATTTATTTGGGAAGAGAAATGCCGAAGGCCTTCGAAGACATTAAACAATATTTAATGACACCTCCTGTCTTAGCAGACCCCGAGTCTCGTGTAGACCGTGATACTTTACACCGCGGCTCTAGACGACTCTCTCGGAGCCTCGTTAGCTTGTGTCAATGATGAGGGTAAAGAAAATGCTCTTTACTACTTAAGCCGTCGTTTACTTCCGACGGAGGTAAGGTATCCCGCAATTGAAAAGCATTGTTTGGCCCCGATCTTCGCCGCTCAAAAGCTCGAGCACTACATGCTTTCTCATAAGGTCAACTCGATCTCGAAATTTAATCCATCGTAATACTCGATGACTCGTCCAATACTTTCCTGCAGAGTTGCCGGATGGTCAATGATATTATCGCAATTCGATATAACTTTCGTGCCTCGCGTGCCAGTAAAGGGACAAGTCTTAAGCAGACTTCCTCGCAAGACACCCTTTCGCCGGCCGAATCTCCTCTCAATGACGATCCGCCGGATGAACAAATAATGAACCTAGAAGACCTTGACGATCGACGTTGGGAATTGTATTTTGACGGAGCATCTTCAAGGCACACAAAGACGAAGAATCGCAAGTGATAGTGCCCGTAAGGCAGGAATCGGGCTAATCTTTATAACACCGGAGCGGGGATGTTAAGATACTCCTACCACTCGACTGAACCGTGTACAAACAACGAGCGGAATACGAAGCCCTCATAACGGGATTGGAATTAACCATTCAAATGGGGATAACGGTACATCAACATCTACGGGGATTCACGATTAATCATTCAACGTATCGCGGACAATACGAATTTTTAAACCAAGACTCGAACAAGTACTTCCAAGTATGCCATACAGACTGTTGGAACGCATTCCAAATGTGACAATCTACAAAATTCCTAGAAAAGAGAATGCTTTAGCAGATGCTTTAGCCCGTCTCGCAAAAGAATTTGCCTGTTTCGCAAGATGAATCGCTGGAAGTGTCGGTTCACGGACGTCGAGTCCTATCACGACTCGACATAGCACACGAGTACACAAATCGAAAAAGAAAAAGAATCGGTTGCAGTAGTGACGTAAAACACGAAGATCGGCGACGAGCCATTGATGGACTACCCGCAAACAGGAAAGCTACCGGACGATAGGTCGCTAGCTCATCGATCAAGAAAAGAACTCGTCTTACGCATTAATAAACAACACATTATACGTAAGGTCTTTTGATCAAATGTGGCTAAGGTGCTTAAGCGGGTCCGAGGCCCGTGAAATTGTTAAAGAGGTGCATTCGGGACTCCGTGGCGCTCACTCGACCGGGTCCAAAGATGAAAATGAAAATTAAAAGACTAGGGTACTACCGGCCCTCGATGATGACCGACCGCATGAAAATCGCCAAGAGCCGTCACCAATGCCAAGTGCACGGAGTGGTTCTACACCAACCTCCAAATGTGCTACACCCGACAATTGCGTCGTGGCCATTTGAATGTCGGGGCACGGATATAGTGGGTCCGATAGAACCACCATCTTCGAAAGGACATCGTTTCATTCTTGCGGCTACGGATTACTTTTCCAAGTGGCAGGCTAGCTCCACTTAGAGAAGTGAAAGCACACCACGTGCTGCGGCTTTTCAAGAACCAAGTTGTCTACCGTTTCGGAGTGCCGCGCAGGATCATCTCGGATAATGGGCCGCATTCGAAGCACACAAATCAACAATTTTGTCGGGAGACACGGAATCGACCGGCGATACTCGACAATTTACTACCCAAGAGCAAACGGCCTCGCCGAGGCTTTTAATAAAACTCTCGTTCAAATCTTAAAGAAAACCCCGGACAATAATAAGAGAAATTGGCACGAGAAATTGTTAGAAGCCTTATGGGCCTACCGGACAACCTTCGGAACTCCTACTCAAGCTACACCTTACGCTCCGGTGTATGGGTCCGAGGCGAGTGTTACCTTTAGAGGTTCGGCTTCCTTCACTCGGAATCGCAGCTTGCAAACAAGATCACGACGAAGAAAACGCCGTACTCACGACTCGAAGAATTAGAAAGCTTCGGAAGGGAAAAGACTTGCGGCGCAACAGAATTTAGAACTATACCAAGCTAAGATGGTTCAAGCCCATGACAAACCGGGTCCGCCCAAGAACCTTCAAAGTTGGTGACTTAGGTCCTCGTTCTCAAGAGACCTATTCTCGCACACCGCAAGATAGGAGGAAAATTTGAACCCACTTGGGAAGGACCGTTTCGTGGTCGAAGCGAGATACTCGGGAGGTTCCTACCAGCTAGTGAATTGCCAGGGAGAACGACATATGCTTCCAATCAACGGACGATACTTGAAAAAATATTACGCTACCTGATGTTTCGAAGGAATGAATTCTTCATCCCTAAGAAACACGGGTGAAGTAATTACTTGTGATTGGGTCCGAACCCAAAAAAAATAATAAAATGTGCTAAGATAAATAAAATCATGATAATTAAGTTTTCCTTGTTTCCTTTTTCAAATCAAGATCTCTTTCCGGATCTTATCCTACTTCATTCTCGTTAAATTTCAAAATATAAGAATAATAAAAAAATGTATCTTTAATAAACATTTTCTTAATGTTCTTGTTCTTAAGTATGACCCTCGATCCTTTTCCTTGTCTTTTCGCAGGGAAATGTCGAACGGGCGGTTGGTCTTGAACTTTAAGAATGGCGTAAGCCTTGCACTCGATGAAAAGAGGGTGAAAGATGGAGCGATAATCGAGATTGACTCGGATTTCGCACCGCGCAGCCTACGCGTACGAAGAAAGTGATCGGGTCCCGCTAACCGAGAAGAACTACCCGGGCGACAAGTGATGAAAGTGGGTGGCCCAAGCCACCAATCCAACAACAAGAAAAGAAAAGCAAACACCGAAGAAGACAAGAAAATGAAGTCCGTAATCACTACAGCGGAGGGCAGGCTTGTCAGCGCCGCGCCCGCAGAGATTCAAGAAGTTCGGAGGGCTACTCTCACAGCCACGCAACGAAGAAATAAGAATCGCCGCATCCGTAAAATGTTAACAAAACTAGCCGCGGACCGGCGCGACGAGACAGGCTCGCTAATGCCAAGCACTCACATTTCAAGGACACCGGCTCACCGAGAACTCGAAAAAAGGAGGCCGGCTCCTAGAATAACAGAAAGAACCGGGGAAATCTCCGGAAGATCGAAGAAAGAAGGCTACCACGCCACCGGATAGAACCACCAAGCAGTGCATGACCTTGTTGTGAAGCAACCCCGGGGATGTCCCGACGAGCATCATCCCCGAGGAGCCGAGGTATGCGAGGGAACGTGAAGGGATTGAACCATATATCCCACAATACGTCACAAGGCCTCGCCATCCGCGGATCATTCCGAATACGAGCCGGAGAGGATGCGGAATGTTGAAAAGAAAACTTTCGAATACTTCGAGAGAATTAAAGGAAGAAGAATCAACATACTAGAAGGCCTCGAGCTACACACCGACGTATTCTCGCAGTATGAACAACAAGCAAATCGTGGATCGTATCCGGGATCCGAAAAGAATGGGCCGAGCGAGCCGCCCGAGGGAAAACACATACTCGAACCCCGGAGATGGATGCCGTGGAAAGGAAGAATCACAATACAATGCGGATGCTTGCTACAACTTTGTCGAAGACGGAAGGGAAACCCACCGGGGATACTTCGTCATGGGCGAGTGGATCCGATGCCATTAGTTATCAAGAGAATGGTAAAAAGATTGATAACATGGAGGGTACTGCCAGCGGATTGCATACCCAATACCGCATTATCAACATCTACAAACAGGGTGATCGCATACCCCCACATATTGATCACCACGACTTCGTCGGACCTTTCGCACGGTCTCTTTCTTGAATGAGTGCAACATCATGTTCGGATCCGACCTCCGGATAACGAGGCCCGGGTGAGTTCCGAGGGCCGCAAAGATACCTTTACCGGTGGGTTCCGTCATGATACCGCAAGGTAACGGAGCGAGATATCGCAAAGCATTGCATACCGGGGTGCCGGTGGAGCGAATCTCGGTTACTTTCGAAGGATGGACGACAACGAAAATACCTTACCATTTCCAACCGGATCCGTAGCTAGAGAACCTCGGCCTTACGTAGTCGTGAGTTACATGGGAAATATCACACCTCCAATGTACATCCAGTCGGCATCCTTGCCAAGGATGGCTTGGAAGGTGATGTTATTGACCATGTACCTCACTTATTCGGACATGGATTTTTGACGGATGATTCTTTCTATGGATCAACAAAGATCATACACGATCCGTTTGAGTCTACATGGATTGTATGAAATATATTCCAGATCGAGTTGTATGATGTATTTTCAACATGATTGGAATGAAAGTGACCATGTCACGTTTTTGGCCTTCACCTCTTTTGTGCAAATTGATTGGGAAACGCCATTAAAGTTAAATGAACTTTGAACAAAGAACAGAAAAGAAAAAAAGAGAATAAAAGAAAACTTTCTAAAAAAAAAATCTGAAAAATGACAAACACCAAGTTCACATGAACATTAAATAAACAATAAAATAAAATTTGAACCATTAAAAGACAAACGAAATCAACATGAATGATAAATCAAATCACAAAGCAAATTCTCAATCAAATTTCAAATTCAATCTTTCCAAATTCTGAATCAAATTCCATCCTTCCAAACTTCAATTTCAAATTCCATCCTTCCAAATTCCAAATCAAGTTTCATCTTTACAAATTCCAAATCAAATTCTCAATCAAAATCTAAATCCAATCTCGATCAAGTTTCAAACTTGATCTTTCAAATTTCAAATCAAATCTTAAATCAAATTTCAATCGAGTTCAAACTCATCCTTTCAAATTCAAATTCAAAACTTTTGGGTCGAGGATTTTACATCCAAGACTGCACTGCTTTAGGATTCTCTTCCTATTGCACTGAAATACATCAAAATTCAAAACTTTTGGGTCGAGGATTTTACATCCAAGACTCGCATCTGCTTTAGGATTCTCTTCCTATCAGCACTGAAATACATCAAAATTCAAACTTTTGGGTCGAGGATTTTACATCCAAGCACCGCATCGCTTAGGATTCTCTTCCTATCGCACTCTGAAATACATCAAAATTCAAACTTTTGGGTCGAGGATTTTACATCCAAGACCGCACCGTTTTAGGATTCTCTTCCTATTGCACTGAAATACATCAAAATTCAAACTTTTCGAGTCGAGGATTTTACATCCAAGACCGCATCGCTTTAGGATTCTTTTCCTATCAGACCGAAGTACATCAAAATTCAAATTTTTGAGTCGAGGATTTTACATCCAAGACTGCATCGCTTTAGGATTCTCTTCCTATCGCACCGAAATACATCAAATTCAAACCTTTTGGGTCGAGGATTTTACATCCAAGATCGCATTACTTTAGGATCATTTCCTTATCGCAATGAAATACATCACATCAAAATCAAACTCTTGAGGTTAAGGATTTTACATCCAACACCACTTTGCTCTGAGATATCTTCTCATTGCAACGATTCAATCTAATCAATTCAATTTTCTTTCGAGGTTGGAGATGTTACATCTAAAACCTCAAAATCCTAATTTTCATTTCAAATCAAATCCCTCAAATTAATTTTGACAAACTTCAATCTAAATCGAAACTCCAAACTAAAATTTAAACTCACACATCAAAACATAAATTGAAACAAAATAAAATCTAAATCAAAATTCCCTCAGATCATGTGATTTGGGATTTACCTCCTTTTCCTTTCCCCAGCGAGAGTTCAAGAATCTCCAGTTCCGGAGATATACTCGACACTCCCAGCGAGAACTCTTCTACTGCGTCCTAAGTTCGTCACTTGGACATCCGTGTTGGTTTTGTTGATCGCTTCGGTCAACACCGATACGCGCGGTGTGCTCCGTCGGCTCACCACACCTATCGGGGGTCCATTTGTTGACCTCATTTTTGATGAGGTCTTCCCTTCTTCTTTTTAGTGCTTAGGATCTAGCCTTAGGCCTTTCCTTTCGACTATCTTAGAGACTAGAATTGGGACCCGCCTTTTAGAAATTCAAACCACTTCTAAACTCCCCGCAAACTCCACAAACTTGACTATAGACCCCTAATCACCTAGAGGGTTGAAATCAAATATGGAAGTTTAAAGGATGAGTTCCTATAGGACTCTTCGGCCTTAGAGCGCCCATGCAGGTGGCCGATGCAGTGAAGGGGCCGACTTACACACACATTACACTTATACACTACACTTACACACTACATTTCCACACACTTCCTAAAACCACACCCATACCCAACTTGACCTCCCGACTCATGTAGGTGATTCACATGGATGGTCCTTAACCCCTAAGCCCTCGGCTAAGAGGGTTAGGAACAACATAACGAATGCCTCAAATGAGTCCTTTCATGGCTCATATGGGCTTGAAATGGCTTCATGGCTCAACCAAAATGATTTCACCCCACCCAAATTCACCCAATCTTCAATTTCCCAAATTTTCAATTTTTGACCCCCGGACCCTACACCTACTAAACCTACCCAAAACCTCGAAATTACCCAAATTTTCGCAAAATCTCCAAATTACCTAAAATCTTCCAAAATCAATCCCAAACACCTCCACATCACTCAAATTGATCATCCATACCCAAAAATACCAAAAATTCCAAGAAAACCCCCCAATACCCTCCAAATACCCAAAATACCCTTCTTGCCTAAAAATCCAAAAATTCAGAAAATTCCCAGAAAATTCCAGAAAATCCCAAATATTCCCAATTTCATTTTGTCCAACTACACCATGGGCCAATTTTGTCAATTTACCCTACTTTTGTCAAAACCCCCAAATCGACCCATTTTAACCCAAAGTGGACCCAATGTCAAACCAAACATACCCAATTGACCCCAATTTTGGTCCAATTCAATTCTAAACTTCAATTCAACATTCCCAATACCAATTTAGACCAAATCCAAGTCCAATTTGATTGACATTTGGATCCAATTTCACTTTGGGCCTTAAAGCCCAAATTTGGACCCATGACCCAAACTCAGCCCAAACTAACCCAATTCAACTCCAATTAACCCCAAATCTTTTCTAAACCTTCCTTAACATCCTCATAAACAAAACACTAACATGATTTGCCCAAGATTTTGACTCCAAACCCCACTCAAATTCAACCCAAAATCAAAAAGCCCAATTTTGACCTAAACCCAAATCTAACCCAAATAGGCCCAAACCCCAAAATTAAAACCCAACCAAAGCCAAAACCTTTTTGAAACACTCCCATAAACATTTCTTAATATTTATTTTACATCAATTTCAACCCTAGCCCAACATTGGCCCAAGTTAGCCCAATTTGACCTACATTGGCCCATTCACCAAAAGAATTCAAATCCAACCCAATTCAAGTCCAAACTACCCCAAATTTGCTTCAAGTCACTCATGACACATCCATGAGCTAAACCCAATAATTATTTGGCCCAACCTCTTTACAAAATTTCATCCCAAAATCCATTTTAAAATTCAAGAGCCCACTTTCCTAATCCATCTTAAAAGCCCATCTAAAACCCTTTCAAAAAAGCCCAAAATTCTTCCAAGGCCCATATGACATTTCCCCTCATCATACTTTCAATTAAAATCATCCCTAAGTCCTAAATTCATCATCAAATAATTCCAAATCAAGCCTCATGCCAAATCACCCCTAAATACCAAAATTTTCCTTAAATCCATTTCCATGAAATCGACTTTACTTTTCCCAAGCCAAATGGAGCCATGGAGCCATGCATAAGCCATATGCAAGCCATGAGAGCCTCTTTACATGTCACCATGCCATTTTGGGCAAAAGGAGGAGGCTCTTTCCTTAACTCCTAAAGGTGGTTAACCACTTACATGATTCCACTAAACCATGCTTAAGCCTAATTGTACTTGGATTGTGACTTGACCCCACTAATCAAGCTGATCCAAATCACTTTCTCCTCAGCCTAAACCAGGCCTTGGGTGGTGCACCTAGCCCAAATGGGTGGGTTGACCCATTTAGGTTCAAATCTAGCCATGCCCCATTCCACTTTGGATCAAAGCCTTTACACATGTCCATGGCCAATTGATTGCACAAACCTCCAGCCCTGACCCACCCGACCTCGAGGGTGACCCATGCTCGGCCGGCCGGCCACCAGGCCGCCGGAAAACACCATGGCCGAAAGTTCACATGTGAGCCAACATTGAAATTCTCACTTGCCGAGTTGCCCCATCCCCAGTGGCTACCATGGCTGATCTTCTCCTCACCAGAGCAGCTGATCCCAAGCCCTAACTCCCCCTGGGAGGCCTTCCACCCTCTCCTATTTAAACCCCTCACCCTCTCGGCCAAAGGGGAGCCAAGCACAAACCCTGCCGAAACTCTGCCAAAATTGTTCCAAACCCTTCACCATCCTTAGAGCAGTTGATCCCCAGTTGTCGATTTGCCCTAATCCCCACCAACAGAGCCCGATTTCTCAACCGAAATTCCACCCAAAACCGGGACACTTTGCCACGAGTGAGCCAATCCTCAAATTGACTCGGTCCTACACCTTCACCTGGACCAAGAGGAGAAGTTTCCCACCGAAAGCCCCATCTCCAGAGCCACCCGGCTGCTCCGGCCTCCAAGCTTTGTGATCGAGCTGTGGTCACTTTCATAGCTAGGCAATTCACTGGACCGGGAGACTTCATCCGGAGCTTCGCGGGACCCAATCGAAGGTGCAACAACTCTCGGATTGAAGCCACACTTCTCCGAGCTAAGGTATGAGTTAACTATTCATCCCGAGCTTCTGGAGATTCTCCATTTCAAATGCCTTAGTTTCAATGCATGTTAGCCGTATAGATGTGTTCGTCTCTTCGAAGACGAATCCATAGAAGCATAAGAACATGAAAATCCATTGAGAATCGAGTGAGATCTTAGGGATTTAGTGTGGACGGCTCTCGGGTGAGAACACTTGGGGACGATGAACGGATGCCGTCCATTCGATACACGCGCGCACGGACGGCCGGGATTGCGTCGGACCGGGAGACGGTACGAGAACCGCGGGGCCCGGCCGCCGACTCGGATGGCGGCGTCGAATGGGAGCGCGACACGCGGCGTTTCGGAGTTGCCGAGGTTGACGCGGCGCCGCGTGGATAAATAGAAAATTAGGGTATTTTTCTATTTATTTAATTCCCTAAACTTCAAAAATTCATATCTCCGTGTAGAAAAATCACAAAAATAAAATAAAAATACCTCTCTGTTCAGTGAACGGAGGAGAATAATGTGGAAAAGAAATCATTTAATTTAATTAAGTATTTTATTTTTTATGATTTATTTACTCTCTGCATACATTTAATTCTCCATGCATGTATACAATTCACCATGGCATGAGACCATGAGAGCTTTTGAAGCCTCGAACTTGGGAACATTCCCTGAATTTTCCAAGGTCGAGGCCATCTCTGTGAAAAGTTATTTATTTTTCAAATGCATGTTGCTCGTTTTGAGTATTTTAATTCCAAAAATTAGCATGTTGTGAAATAAATTCTAGAAATATTTGGTGATGTTCTTTATGCACTGTGAGAACTCTAGGAAAAATAGGACTTGAGTTAATTCACTCGCATTAACCCTAATTGGCTTAAACACCTAAAATAGGTCTTTAATTAATTAGAGTTAACCAGGCATCAAATTGACTTGAAATCAATTCTCCACTGACCTTTAGGATCAGAGGAATCCACCATAAAAATTTGAAGTCAATTGGACTTGGTTAGCCCCACTAATTGGGTTGATTAAGCCACTTAGCCATTTTAAACTTTAAAAATTCATAACTTTTAAAATATTTTTTTAAAATTCACCAAATTGGTTTTGGAGCCTCTCTGATATCAGGGGAACCCAAGAAAATTAAAATTTCAATTTTCTAAAAAGTTGATTTTTAATAATATTTTAATATTTTTAATAATTAAAAAATAATAAAAATCACAAAAATAATAAAATTCACCAAAATGTCACATTTTGAATTTTAATCACTTAGGAACAAATCCCACATTTTTCCTAAGTCTATTTAGTGAGATATTAAATTTTAAAGCCCTAGGGTAATTTTAAAATTAAAAAAAATGTATTTTCTAGCATTTTCACTAAAATAATTATTATAAATCATAGAAAAATCAGAAAATTGCAAAATTTGTTTCTCTGGTTTCCTTGATATCAGAGAGATTTTTGAAAAATATAAAATTCATTTTTCAACATTTATCTTATTTTTAAATTAATTAACACTCCAAAACTCAAAATAATTATAATAAAAATAATATAATTCAAAAAATCACCAAAATTGGTCCAAGTGCTTCTCTGGTCATTAGGAATGTCCCCTAATTTTCTTAAGGACAGAAACTTTTCCCTTGGTCATGTTATCAAATTTTCCTTGAAAATCTCTATTTTCCACCAAAAATAATTATATAAATAAATTAAATACAGAAAAATCACATTTTCTCCTCTCATGTCTTTATTGACATATGAGTAAAGTCACATAAAAATTTCAAGTTCATTTGAGTTCAATTTAGTGAGTTATGAAATTATTAAGCTTAAAGGGTAAAATGGTAATTAAAATCTTTAATCCTTAATTAAAACTTTAGGTTCAATAAAAAATCAACAAGTAAAATATTTGATCCTAATCTGATTTGGATGATTGAAATTTAAATAATTAAAGGGTAGAAACCCATTAAATAATTTTAAAATGATTAAACTTTAATTAAATAATAGATTAAATTTGGAAGAATAATAAAATTGGAATTATTAAAATAAGGGATCTTTATTAGGAAGAGATTTTTTTCTTTAATTTAAAAAATCCCTAAATTAATTATATCAACTAATACTCAATTTTTAATTAAAATGATAACTCAAATTTAAAATATTAAAAGACTTAATTTCAATTAAAATTAAAAATAAAGTAAATTAAAGATAAATTAAATTAAGATTAAATTTAAAAATTAAATTAAATTAAATTTAATAATTAAATTAAATTAAATTAAACAATTAAATTAAATTAATTAAAATTAAATTAAATTAAATAATTAAATTAAATTAAATAATTAAACAATTAAATTAAATTAATTAAAATTAAATTAAATTAAATCAAACAATTAAATTAAATTAAATTAAAATTAAATTAAATTAAACTAAAAAATTAAATTAAATTAAATAATTAAATTAAATTAAATTAAATTAAATTAAATTAAATAATTAAATTAAAGTTAAATCAAATCAAATTAATTAAACACCAAGTCAAATTAAATTGAATTATGTTAAACTAAATTAAAACTCAATTAAATTAAGTTAAATTAAATATAACATCACACTAAGACATAAAAGAAATTAAATATAAAACAACTTGAACACTATTCCAAATTTAAACTCTTTAACTTAAACCAAATCATTTGAATACTAACTTGCCTCTGAAAGCTTTGATTATTGTAACTCCTAAATGAAACATTAAATGGAGTGTTACTTTACTCATAGGATATTCAAATGTCCTAATTCACGCGAGCAAGTTAACAAGACTTGAAAACCTCGGACGATCGATTCATTTATATAATTAAATTCATTTGGACTTAAAACAATCCTAGAAATATTGAAAAGATGTTTTAGATCCTTCTTAAGCACTTTCTCGATATGATAGGATATTTATAAGAACAATTGAATTTGATTATTCTTCGATGAAGAAAATCGTCCTTAAACCAAAACACAAAGAACCTAGACGTCATAGGAAATGACTAGATATAGGATTAGGAATTTGGTAGAAAACCATAACCTTTCCCTTACTTTACCTAGGAACTTGCTTAAATATTCTAATTGTGTTTTAAGTGCAGCTTGGGATGACGGGAAGACCCTCCGGGTACGCTTTTATTTTATTGCAATTTACTTTCTTGCAATTTACTTTATTGCAAATGCATTTTACTTTTCTTGCATGATAAAACAACGAGTTGCATGAAAACCCACACCTTTAGGATAGCTCACTAAAGCCGAAACCAAAATTAAGTTAAAAGTCATTGCAAGATAAAATTTACCGCCACAACATTTCAAAATATAAAACAACTCAAAATTTAATCACAAACGAACACAAAACTACAATTACAACTAAATTAAAACGTCCTCGTTGGATGATCGGGAATACCTCGGATGATGTAACCTACGTGTTGCTAACGGGATTTCCCACGGTCTAAATGAAAGTGTGGAACTCATTCGAGTTGAGTTTAGCAAATTCATCCGGACTAAGTGAATCCGATAAAAATAATGATGCGGAAGGATGGAACCGTGGGATCTTAACCGGTGTCGTTATAATCAACTTTAAGATTTGTTTTAATTAAAACACAAAAAACACTTGGAAATTAAGATTTTCTCTAAACCAAAACACTTCTCTCATCCCTCGATTTATGATTTCTAAAACTAAACCTCCGCAACAACAAGGAGCTTGGAGTATGGTGGGCGAGCACGACCATCGTCATCAACGAAAACCCGAGTCTACTTCAGCAGAAACTCTTCTTAGAATTAAAACAACAAAGCCATAGGATTTCGAGGTAGCTTGCTCAGTGCAACATAAATCCTCAACTCTTCGTTAGGCATTTGCATTGCAAATTAAGCCCTAACCTGGTCTTAGGATTCCGAGGTAGTCGTCCGATACGACATAAACCCTCACATTTTCTAATGTTATTTGTTTGATTTTATCATACAAATATAAGCCCTAATTAATTAAGATTGACAAGATTGAAATACTAAATAAACATTAGGACTTTCCTAAATTCAAGCCAAATGATAGGATAGTCGGGAAATTATCGAAGTTCACTTCGAATCAGTGATTTCTCCTACCTTTCTTCCTTTGGATTCACAAAACAAAATGTTCCAAAAATTTGATCCATTCCCTATTGAAACTTCAAATTTCAATCTTTGAAAACCTTAAACTTTGAAATTCTTGAGAGCAGAATCATTGATTATTATCGAGAGTTTTCTTAGGTGATTCCCGTCACTTAAGATGTAATTAACTATAGGGGCTTGCCCTTATAGGGAATTTTAAAGAACCTGAGTAATATAAACCCCGTTTAATGTTTTCATATTAAGCTGGGAAACTCGTCGACTTATAAAATTGGTTCGCGGACCAAACGGATGTCACAAATCTTCTAGTTTATTTAATCGAGCCCCACCATCAAGCGATGTGTCTATCCTTAGGGATAGATACACGGTTTGTGGTGTGGTATTCGTTTATATAAACTATTTGGGATGTGAGATCAGCTTGATTTCATATCCTAAAATTTTTCAAACTTAAAATTATTTTCAAAATCAAATACTACTTTTCAATTTATTTATTTAAACTAAATTAAAAATTTGCCGACAACTTCTGTTAGGCGACCACTTTTCAAAATAAAACACGACCTAAAAATATGCCGACAGATGTGCAACTCGTACATATGACCAGTGCAATATGGCTAAACATATGTGCGACAATATGCAGAAATGCATACATACACATGCAGGATATGCAACGACGCAAATGGCTGGTCGACCCAGTCAGAGTATCCGGTCGGACCAAAATATCGTGTCAACCGGCCCGGGATAGCCGATTAGAGCACGAGTGATATCGACCGGCTAAGATAACCGATCGATGTGCAAATATGAAATGCAAGGTGCAACTAGGTGTCAGCGGTCGGGGACGACCGATCGGGGTGCACATGGAGAATGCAAAGTGCAAAAATATGACACGTGGGAAATGCGAAGTGCAAAAGGGTACCGACTGGCCGGGACGACCGATCGGGATGCAAATGTAAACTGTAACGTATAGGTGCAAGCGTGCAACATGCAAATGTGCCAAGTGACATGCGAGACATGCAAGTGTGATAGGGAGCCATTCCCGCACTAACGACCTCGCCCGGGGGAACTTAGGGTCAAAATATGAAAAGAAACGGCAACTGCCGCCTTTGCTCCGGCGAGGCAAATTGGATACTTTCCCTTCGGATTTCAGAGAGGGAAACTATCCGCGGCATCGCGAAATGGGCTGCTTACAAAGCTTTTCCCATTTTGCAAACTCCTCTAAACTTTGCAAAGCGAGCCAGCCGAAAAGCTTCTCTCGTTTTGCCAAGTCCGACCTCCCATCTTTTCAAGGTAAAACTGGGGAATCCAAAGCAAACGGAGTGAGGGACTCCGACCCATCGGGATTAGTGCTAAGGCTCAAAATAAATGGGATCCGCTCAGCTTTCGAGGGGGATTAGGCCACGCATGTAAAGTAAGCCTATCCTAAAGGCTAGCTCTAGGAAACAGACGATCCATCACATAGGCGCGTCGCCGCGCCGGCTCACGCCGGCGCACGCACCCCGTGCGGGCGATCGAACCCGCACGTCTACCAACAACAACCTACGACCGACTATGAAGCAAAATGCAAGTTTCAAGAGATTATACCGCCGCGGTGTTTGCACGATGCCCGTTGATGATCGAGGAAGTTTTTCGCACGCGGCGAGGAGGTCCTCGCAATCTCCCTAAAAGTAACGACGTCCGCTGTCCGAAGGTTGGCTTGACAACGAAGCACGCCGAAAACGAAGGAGGTACGATGGAGAGCCCGGAATATATGATTATTCTGCTGATTTATTTCGGCGCAAGTTCGTCACCGGCGAGGCGGAGGTCCGGCGAGCTAGAGGATGACTTGGACTGAAAAATGAGACCGACGAGGGAGAGCTCTAAACGGCGGGATCTCGTCACCGGAGTTGGAGGAAGCCGACGAGAAAGGATGCCGCGGATGCGGCTGGCCGAGAAAGGGAGAATGATACTGACGCTAAGCTTCGCCGGAGGCTGGAAGGAAGGCGTAGGTCGCCGGCGGCTGCGCCGGTGTCGCCGCCAAAGTGAAAGGAGGCCGGCGGGCTTGGTTCCGCGAGATCTGGAGGAGAGCTAGAGAGCTTCGCGAGAGAGAAAGGAGCTCTTGGATCCTTCTCCCGAGAGAAAAAAAATGGAGGAGTAAGCTTCTCCCGATAGAATAGCCCAGAGAGCCTTTTTTGGAGCCGGTGTGCGTGAGTTATATGAGTATAGGATATTATTTATTATTATATTTTTTTTTTTTGCTGCTTGCAATGTGTAAGAGAGAGAGTGATAGGCCGGCCATGCCTAGTAATAGGCGTGCGTGTAGCTGCTTTTAGCAAGATAGACCAGCTTTTTCTTTTATCTTTTATATATATATATATATATATATTTATATAAAGTATAGCATAAGTCAGATGGAGAAGCAGGCTATCCCCATGCGTGCATTTAATAGGCTATTATGATATCCCCATGCGTGCATTTAATAGGCTATTATGATATCTTTTTTTTGTTATATTATATATATATATATATATATATATATATATATATATATATATATATTGGAGAGAGAGGATGAGGCAATGTGAGTCACGCGTGAGATTAGAATAATAGGATGATGCCCAGCCCTCCCTTTCTGATAGCTGCATGCGTAGAATGTGATATTGGTAGCATAATTTAATGAATATATATATATATATATATATATATATATATATATATATATATATATATATATATATATATATATATTTCATCATGCGCATGAGAGAGTTTTAATATGTATATTAGATTATTATTATTATAGAATAATAATAATAATAATAATATAATTATCCTCCCCATATTTTTCACTCAAACACGTCATCGTGATGAAATAAACGTTCCCCTTAGATAAAAACGACATTTCGGACGCAGTGGTGTGGTCCATTTCGTCATTCGGGGTTATCTTAATAAGCTCGCCAGTGGATGGGCCAATTTGGGCCAATTTCCAGCGTGACGCGACGAGTAACACCTGTCGGCTCGACCGAAGTCATCTGATACGTGAAATGCCGACCGGTCTTTGCCTAGCAAAATCCAAAGCCCGGCAGAATGGTCCTGGCTACGTACCCCTCAACACGTGCCGCAAGTTCCTGGGTGGGTGTTTGAACTACAGGATGTTACGGACAAACCGAAGCTATCCCGAGTCATGCAGGTGGACACCCTACACTCGTGACATCAAAAATTGATGCCAACAGAGGACCCCCAACAAGTGTGCTGCGTCGTTGAGGCACAGTGCACTTGTTGGAAGCTGCTCAATTTTTGATCAAGCCTAGGTTAGTGAGAAGCTTATGCAGCCTAAGCGACCAAAAAGAACCAAGTACCCTAGGAAGGAAAAGCTACGAGAGCGATATCCACTCCTAGGAGGATGGGGAGGAATGCACACGGGACTTACATCCACCCCGACAATGGATTCAGAGGCCATAGAGGCATGACCATGCCCGGTTAGGTTCAGGGGCCGTAGAGGCGTGACCTACAAATGAGTTCAGGGGCCACAGGGGCATGACTCAGAAAAGTGGTTTAGAGGCTGAAGAGGCATAACCACGAATGAGTTCAGGGGCCTTAGAGGCATGACTCAACAATGTGGTTCAGGGGCCGTAGAGGCATGACCACACGATACTAAAGGGTTTAAACCCTCAAACGCCTGTGCTTCATTAATGAGGACTATTGGGCTACACGTCGCTCATATGTAGAAGGCAGGTTGGCTATGAAGCCGCCCGTCACTTTAATGAGGAATGCCATGAGGACTTATATCACTCACTAAGCGGTAACGGAGTCGACTAGATCGAGAAGGAATGCCGTAAAGTTCGCATCCGAGGACTAGTCCGCGTTGATCGGCTAGGAAGGAGAGCCGAGGGACTCTGATCCCTCCTGCGAACAGATCGAGGTGCGTACCTCAACACCCGCGCTCCATCAATGAGGACTGTTATATAGATTTCACGTCACTCATGAGAGGAAGGAAGGTTGGCTAGAAAGCCGCCTATCACTTTAATGAGGAGTGTTATGGGGCCTCACATCACTCACTAAGCGGTAATAGGTTGACTAGATTGAGAGGAGAATGCCAGCGGTCTTCAATTCTCCTCTGAGGACTAGTCCGCATCGATCGATTAAGAAGGAGAGCCATGAGGCTCCGTACTTCTTGCGAACGGATCGAGGTGCGTACCTCAATGCCCGCGCTCCATCAATGAGGGTTGTCGTACGCATTTTACGTCGCTCATGAGAGGAAGGAAGGTTGGCTAGAAAGCCGCCTGTCACTTTAATGAGGAATGCCATGGGGCTTCAAATCACTCACTAAGCGGTAACAAGTTGACTAGATCGAGAGAGGAATGCCAGTGGACTTCGCTACCCCCCTGAGTCCTAGCCCGTATTGATCAGTTAGGAAGGAGATCCATGAGTCTCTAATCCCTCCTGCGAACTAATCGAGGTGCGTACCTCGACACCCGCACTACAACTGTGATGAATACCAAGAGTTTTATATCATCACCTGAGAGGTAGCGAAGGCTGGCTAGGAAGCCTAGCAATACAGCTAAAAATATCGAATTACAAAATGTTCTCATAAAAGGACCGACTAGAACATCGTTTGGTCCGAGAAGCATCAAAGTATGTGGCTATAGAGCTAAAGGATCGTCATGAGACGAGACACCCTCACGATAGAACCGACTAGACCGTCACATGGTTCGAGAGGTGTCAAATGCTAGTTGGGCAGAGCAGTCTAGCGACCCAATGCAGGCCGGTAAGGCTAAGTAAGGTGCTCTTTACCATTTTTGATGTCATGGTAGGTGGCGATAGAGCCAAAAAATGTCCGGAGATGGGATGTTATCATAGTAGAGCTGACTAGAGCGTCGTATGACTCAAGTAACATCGTGGGATGTGGCTATGGAGCCAAAGGATCGTCATGAGACGAGACACCCTCATGAAAGAACCGACTAGAATGTCGTATGGCTCGAGGGACATCTTATGCTAGATGAACAAAGCGGTATAGCAATCTGAGACGGGTCGATAAAGTCGAACATAAAGGTTCTCACTCTATGAAACGTCTTGGTATCATTGGATATCAGAATATCGCAACCAAACATGAGTCGATGCCTAGCTAAGATAGTCTAGCCAATGCAGCATATCTCAATCGAGAGTCTATTAAGCAAGACTCTCATTGGAGACTCCTCAGAGGCTAATAAGGTAGCCCTTATATTAGGAAGGTAAAAGTAACCCAACATGTGTACCAGGGGGCCCTTATCAAAACACCCATCGTGGTGATCCAACTTTGGATTTAAATGTGGGTGTGAAGGATACTCCGCTTAGGCTTGGATTTGCTAGGAAAGCAAAATATTGTAGCCGATGCAACATGCATTTTCCCAATGCGGCGATAAGGGTTATTCGTGCCGTGGAAAAAGGGTGGGGTCAAGCTATGATGACGTCCTTCCCACATGACTGTCCAGCTTTTAAGCTAAACTGCCTCCGTAGGAGGGTTTCAACCGCGTTCATTGGAGGAGAACGAGATAGACATGTATTCCACATCCATAAGAATGAGTGGAACATGTATGTACATGCTCACAACGAGAGG
This sequence comes from Papilionanthe hookeriana x Papilionanthe teres, assembly GCA_022702705.1. Taxonomy (NCBI): domain Eukaryota; kingdom Viridiplantae; phylum Streptophyta; class Magnoliopsida; order Asparagales; family Orchidaceae; genus Papilionanthe; species Papilionanthe hookeriana x Papilionanthe teres. The sequence goes on from CM040421.1 coordinate 40,599,322, forward strand.
GAGTAGTAGTCTTCGGACCTCGCGTAGAGCGGATCGGAAAAGCTAAGTAGAAGAAAAGCAAGACTTCTCTTATAGAGATTGGTGGCCGCACCGTGTATAAGCCGCTCATAAGACTTCCACTTTACCCGAAATGCGAGCAAGCCATCTAATCGAGAGAAAAATAGGGTTTCTCTTGCAAGAAATCATTGTGAACAAAAAAATGATTCGTCGGCAGGTACGAAGTAATCATCGCAGCGATTCACGCAAGAAGATATGGCAAACATGCACATTATTTATTGCTCCGTTGATGCAGATTACAGAGTACATGCATTACAAAATGTAAATTTTTATAAATATAAAACCCGGTGAGTACATGGAAGAGAGCTAAGCAAATTATCTCTTTAGGTATCGCCCGTTGATAGGGGGCATTGGATGTGATCCATCTGCATCGATCAGCATGTAAGCTCCTCCTTCGTAGACCTTGTCAATCACGAAAGGTCCCTCCCAAGTAGGCTCAAACTTGCCATGTCTTCGGCGGTGAGCCACAATTGGGCGGCGTAGAACCAGCACCAAGTCCCCAACCACGAAGGTCCTCGGTCTCACCAATTTGTCGTGAGCTCTAGCCATGCGAGCGCGGTATAACTCGAGATTTTGTTGAGCTTGTAGCCTAACTCCCTCAAGATTATCAAGCTCTTCCAACCTGAGTCGGATATTGTCTTCACTGGTGATGTTGTTGCTTAGAGCAACTCGCAAAGAAGGTAGTTCAACTTCCAAGGGAAGGACTGCTTCGGACCCAAATATCAAAGCGTAAGGGGTAGAGCTTGTGGGGGTACGGTATGTCGTACGATAAGCCCACAATGCCTCGGAAAGCCTCTCATGCCACTCCTTCTTGTTAGCGTGAAGGGTTTTCTTCATGAGGTTCACCAGGGTCTTATTGAACGCTTCAGCTAGGCCATTAGCTCTCGGGTAGTACACCGTAGAATACCTCCAATCGATTTGATGTCGACGCGCAAATCGATTAATCTTGGTATTTTTGAAAGCCAAACCATTGTCGGAAATGATCCGACGTGGCATACCAAATCGATACACAATATGGTTTTTAGAAAATGCAACACGTTGTCAGCTTTGACCTCTCTCAGAGGAATGGCTTCCGCCCACTTAGAAAAGTAATCGGTGGCTGCAAGTATGAAGCGGTATCCTTTAGAGGATGGAGGGTCGATAGGCCCCACGATATCAGTCCCCCAGGCCTCAAAAGGCCAAGATGCCACTGTCGGATGCAGTGCATTCGGGGGCTGGTGAGGTACTGGACTGAAAACCTGGCAATGATGGCACCGCTTGGCATAGTCTATGCAGTCAAGGGTCATCGAGGGCCAGTAATATCCAAGCCTTTTAATCTTGGCTTTCATCTTAGGGCCCGATTGATGGGACCCACAAATACCATCATGGACTTCAACCAAGATTTTTCGAATCTCATCCTTTCCAACACACCGTAGCCACATTTGGTCAAAAGAGCGTCGGTAAAGGGTGTCATTTAGGATGGTAAATGACAATGCTCTCCTTTGTATCTGGGTAGCGAGAGAGCGGTCATCAGGGAGTGTGCCCTTTGTTAAGTACGAGGTGATGTCTTGGCTCCAATCATCAGGTGACTCATCAGAAGTAGAGAGGACTACGCCCTTTCCTCCCGGAGAGGCTGAGACTCGAGTGCTCAAGAGAGACCGGTGATAGGACCCTCCTATCTTGGATTACAACCGTCGCGGTGGTCGCCGAGTAGGATTGGATAGTTCCTTAGCAAGCTTAGCGAGAGCGTCGGCCTTGCTATTTAGTGAACGAGCAATTCTAACTAAAGTGACATCGTGGATGTGCTCTAGTAATACCATAACTCTCTTGTGATAGACCAAGAGATCCGGCTTGAGGACTTTGTAAGTTCCTAACACTCGACAAATAATGAGCTGTGAATCCCCATAAACTTTGATCCTTGTTATGCTCATTTTGATGGCTAATTCTAATCCAAGGATCAAGGCTTCGTATTCTGCCTCGTTGTTTGTGCGTGGTTCCGTTAAACTATAAGAATAGCGAAGAATACCACGCTCGGGGGAAACAAATATAAGGCCAATGACGGCCTTCACCCTCGGAAGGGATCCTGAAGGGTCTTCCTTCAAGGAAGATGCTCCATCGAAATAGAGCTCCCATTCAGGTGAATCAATGGACAACAAATGCTCATCCGGAAAATCATCATTTAACATTGAGTCAGCTGGGACTGGATGTGCCGCTAGAAAATCAGCTAAAGCTTGTCCTTTGACGGCTCGTTGGGGAACATAAGATATGTCAAATTGTGATAAGATCATAGCCCATCTCGCCAATCGTCCAGCTAAAGTGGGGCGAGTCATGAGATATTGCAAGGGGTTTACCCTCGAGATCAGATCAATATGATGCGAGAGCATATAATGTCTCAGCTTTTGGACTGAAAATATCAACGCCAAACAGTGTTTCTCGATTGGCGGATACTTTACTTCGGCCGAGATGAGGCGCCTACTGAGATAGTACAAGGCACCCTCTTTCCCGACTTCATTAACTTGTGCCAACAAAGCTCCCACTGACTCATCAAAAGCGGCAATGTAGAGTATAAGGGGTTTTCCGAGACAGGGAGCAGCCAAAGCCGGAGGATCGAGCAAGTAATGCTTGATGTCATTAAAAGCATCTTGACATGCTCTATCCCAATGGAAACGGGCATCCTTCTTGGCCAAAGCAGAGAAGGGACGACAACGCCCGGAGAGATTTGAAATAAACCTCCTAATGAACGCAAGTTTCCCTTGTAAGGAACGTAGTTGCGTCAAGCTTTTAGGGGGCTCCATCTCTATGATGGATTTGATTTTGCTGGGGTCAATCTCTATGCCCCTGTGTCGGACTATAAAGCCTAGAAACTTCCCAGAAGAGACGCCGAAGGCGCACTTTAATGGGTTCATCTTCAAATCAAATTTTCTAAGGCGTTCGAAGACGGTCCTTAGATCTACGAGATGATCCTCTTCGGAACGACTTTTAACGACCACGTCATCAATATAACATTCAACTTCGTGATGTAGCAGGTCATCGAAGATATGAGTCATGGCACGCTGATAGGTTGCCCCAGCGTTTTTGAGGCCGAAGGGCATGACTTTGTAACAGAAGATGCCAATGGGTGTACTGAACGCCGTATGTTGTTCTTCCTGTGGAGCCATCCGGATCTGGTTGTATCCGGACAAGCCATCCATAAAGGAGAACATTGCATGTGTAAAGGCGACATCTACCATCAACTCCGGGATTGGTAGAGGGAAGTCGTCCTTCGGGCAAGCCTTATTCAGGTCCCGAAAATCGATGCAAACTCGTATCTGCGCATTTTGCTTTCGAACGGGTACGATGTTTGCAAGCCAAGTAGGGTAAGAAACTTCCCTAATAAAGCCAGCCTCGATGAGCTTTTTGGTTTCTTCAATAACCTTCAACTCAATCTCGGGCCGCATCCTCCGAGGTGTTTGTTTTACGGGAGTGATACTTGGATCAATAGAAAGATTGTGGACTACAACCTCTGGGACTAAACCAGACATCTCGGAATAGCTCCAAGCAAGGCAATCCCTAAACTCCTTGAGGATTTCCATAATTTTAGCGGCCATGGAGGCAGACAGAAGCTTACTAATGTAAGTGGGACGAGGGTCGTCCATTGTGCCTAAGTTGACTTCGACCAACTCGTCAATGGTCGAAGAGACGCCATCCTCCAACGCGGGAGGGGCCTCTTTGACCTCAACTTCCTCGCCATGGGGAATGGCTCCCTGGATATCATGATGTGAGGAGATCATTTTGCATGAAGCATTGAGAATTTTAACATTATCCCGCTTCTTGACATATCCTAATCCGGATTTGTCTCCTGGTAGCCTATTTTGCCACATAGCCTTACACAATTTGGCTTGGCGGACAGGTCATCTTTCAGGCAATAAACCATTATCTAATAATTTAGAAATGAGAGGCGAACAATAATATGAAAGAGGTATGTCCTCTACATTTTCATTTATATCATAGAAAGACATTACATCAGATCGGGTAACATGAGAATCAACCTTATAAAACAAAATGCCTTTCTCCTTAGACACGAGTCTAGGAGGTACATAAAAAGTCTTGAGCTCTTCAACCGTGGAAGCACGTGCGAGTCGTCGGATCTCTATAGTGCCCTTGTGGTACGGGGTTGATAGTGAGCACCTCATCCGTCGGTGTCGATACGGTTAGACGAGGAACCATCATCGGTGGCGGTGACCAAAGGATCTCTTCATCGAGCTCTGCGGAGTGTCACCTCGTGAATATTTAGGTTTGTTCACCCGGAGGGCTTCTTCTCGCCTCGGAATCAGCATCGAGTCGATACATATCGTAACTTTAGGGGTGGGCGAGTAGGGAGCCTTCGATCGGCCCGTTACGAGTGGGGTGCGTGACTCCTTTTCTATCTCCTTGCCTTTGATTAAGCGAGGGCTACGAGGAGGAGGAGCACGCGAATGTCCCACGGAACTGGAAGAAGGTAATGGTGCCTTGCTATGAGGAACATAATACTCGGCATCGTCATATACACCAACTTCATTCACGGAGAATGGATGAACGTCACCTGGGATAGAAAACTCTTCTCCTCCGCGCATATATTTGATACATTGATGGAGGGTTGAAGGCACCATTCCATGTTCGTGGATCCAGGGTCGTCCGAGCAAGGCTCTAAAGGACGTATTCCCATCGATGACGTGAAACTTGGCTTCACTTTTGAATTCTCCAAATTGGAGAGGAAGGGTTATGGACCCTAGGGTCTTTTGTCCCTTTTCATTGAAGCCATTCAACATGATCCTATCCGAGCATAATCTTCTAGTGCCTAATGAGAGCAACTCCAGAGTGCGCACATGAATAATGTTAACAGAAGCACCGGGATCAACTAGTATGCGGTTCGGAGGTGTGCCGTATACTATAAGCATTATGTACAAAGGGCGATTATGGTCGCGAGTGCCCAACAATAAATCATCTTCGTGAAAAGGTGACGGTAGCTATATCCTGTGGAAGGTCCGCCTCCCTCATTCTCTCCTCAGCGTAATAGGCATGGAAGACTTCAGGCTCTAAAATAGCTTTCACTAAAGTCTCCCTTAATTCGGAGGATAGAAGGAGGGCGTCATAGATGCTCAATGATGCTGGTAACCTCTTCAGATGTGCTAGCACATTATAATCTACCTTGCTAGTAAGATTTTTAGCCTCCTTGCTGCGAGCAGGGAGCTTCATGGGGATCATCAATTTCCGGGTGATGATCTCCTTATTTTTCTTGAGTGATGTAGGATTAGCCACCCTCGGAGGAAGGAGTTTTCCGCTTCGCGAGCGCACTTCCCGGATATCCTCGTTAGGGGACCCGGTGGGGTCACTTTCAACGGGGCACTTCAGCGAAACGGGCTCTACGGAAGAGTCCTGAGGGAAAGGTGTCTCAACTACATCTTCTGACGAATCGCTCAAGTCGTCGCAGATGCGGTAAGTGCCATCAAAGGAGGGTAACAATGGGTATTGTTCCTCTCCTTCACTAATGATTTCTGCGTCAGAATTATGAGAGCTTACTACTGACACAGAAAAATACTCGGAAACGTCTTTTATTGCTTCATCAGTGGTATATAATGCTTCAGAGGGACGAGCTCTCGCTCTGAGCTTACATCATCAGTAAAGAAGAAAGGAAGCACATCAACATCGCATGTTGTAGTAAAAGTAGTAGCAGAAGTGGCTGAAATAACCGTGATGACTCTAGCTGATCCTCGTGCAGGAGGTTTCTCCAAGTACTGCTCTGGGATCTCTATCTCCCCTGCCTGATAGCGGGCTTCAAGCCAATTCTTGAAGACATAACAATCCTCAAGAACATGGCCCAAGTGCCTATGGTAAGGGCAGTAGTCAGGCTCCTGGGTCTTTTCTGCTTCTTCAGGTTTCCTTGGATTGGGAAGCTGCATGCCCTGTTTGAGGAGATTCTTGAAGATTTTTTTAAGACAATCTCTTTTAAAGGAGTAGGATCGGGATTTCTTCGCTTCCGAAGTTTGACCCTTCCATTTTTGGGGGGAGGGGCGAGCTTGCTCGGGCGGACGAGACGGGCCTTTTAGCCTACCATCGACCGTCGTCAAGGCTAAGCTTTCTTCCGTTCTTCTTAAAGTGAGGGCCAAAAATGTTTCTTTCCTTTCGGCTCTATCATCCGATTTTAGAACCAAAGATTCTCGCACTATCCTGCGGACTCGCCACCTTTTCTATCGGGACTTCAAAGGTTTTAATCTGGGGTGATTTTGAGCAAGACGAGAGATCGGACCCTCGATTTTGCCCAAAAGAAGTGTAACGGCATGCTGCTCCTGAAGGAGCAGCTCGCACTTCATGCTCAAATTGCGCCATCGGATAATGAAGTCTATTAAGGGCTCATTAGCTTCCCGGTGAGATAAGATTAGGTCACTTAAAGTGACTTGATGATGTGCACCGGTAAAACGTTTTGTGAACGCATTTTCAAGTTCGGAGAATGTTCTGAAGGTATCGTTTGGCAAATCGGCATACCATTCAAAAGCGAATCCTCCCAAACTAGTAACAAAGAGTCGAAGTAACAAAGCGTCATTATTCCCGATGTTGCAACATAATGCTCGAAACTGAGCGACGTGTTGGCGAGGATTTCCAACCCCATCGAATGTTTTAAAACGTGGAGGGACAAAACCTGGAGGATATGGTATATACTCATATGCCTCGGGGTAGGTCTACCTCGACGCACTTATGGCCTCTCCCCGTCGAGCTCGCTAGGGCGGCTTTGACCTTCGCATCTATTAGTGATTGTAGATGCGAGTCGAAGGGTTTGGCTCGTGGTAAGCATCATCGAAGATGTGGTAGGTACATGCTTTAACGGTTCGAGAGGCACGATAGGTGTCACTAAACGCGTCTCTACCTGTGTCAGGGGTGAGAGTGCGCTACGGACCCGCCCCGCTCGGCTCGTAACGCAACAATCCGCGTAGTGAGGATTGCTTATCCGACTTTGTAAAAGGGCGATAGTCTCCTCGGGGGTGAGACTTCCTTGATCAATCGCGGGGACATTCCGAGCCTCGACGGGTTCATGACGGTCAGCCTCCTCGAGATCATGTGACGGGTCATCTGTAGAAGATCTTTGACCACGAGTGGTCACTACGAGGATGTGGTGTCTCGCCATATCAACATCATGAAGCTCATCTTCAAGGAGGTTTTCAGGAATATCAGAAAGTCCGCCGGACAGATCATCCTCAGGATCGAATTCAGGCTCATCCTCGGGGTTAATCCGAGAAAGCTCCGAGTCGTGATCAACTGGGGGGGGCAAACTGTCCTGGGATTGAGACAATAGCCTCTGCAACAGGAGGTGAAACCATGAGAGGTGCAACGGTGGGGGCCTTTCGGACCCACTTCCTTTTAGGAGGGCGATAACCCTTTCGATGTATGAGTGCGAGGAGTATCGGCGGGGGTACGCCCGGATCTCGCTCCACTACCAAAAACCGTAGAAGCGAATACCGACTCGAAGTAGGAGAACAATAAGCAAACAAGCCCTTCTTTTTATTATCATCGACGGAAGGAGGTACGATAGAAGAGTCGCGGCCATTGCCGCTATAGAAGTGAGGTAAAAGGAACAGACCCAAGCTGCGGAATAGCCCCGTCAAGCTCCATATCCGGAGCCTCTCGGGGCTCCCGAATGGGCTCGATGGTGCTGCATCGCGGAGCGCGGATACTTCGACCTCGTAGTGGACCGGACGAGAGGACCCCGGTCTCCTACTACGCGGTCGTCGCGGGTGAGGAATAGTCGAGAGTTGCTCTATGACGCGTTCGGATGTTTCGATATTCGAGCAAGAGCTCCTCCCAGAAACCGGACCTCGTCCTCTCATGAAGGTAATCGCTCCGGGATTTCCTTCGTCGGAAAATCCGTAGCGAGAATGATCAAAAGGGATAGTGGATCTAAGAGAACTCGTGTCACGAGGTGGGGAGCGCCTCTGAGCAATTCTGGCGGGAACATAGTCTACGCAACCAGAAAGAGCAGCAAACTGATTCTCAGCCAGGGGAATCGAAGATTCTACCTGGGCCAGAACCGGAGCAACAGAAGGGGCTTGCTGCTGGATCTGCAGTAACCTGTTCCTGGTCCTCCGGGCCCTCCTGCCCAACTTCGGAGCGGGAGTAGCCTCAAATGGACCCGTAGGGACAGGTGTCGGACCCACAACAGGGACAACAGTAGCGACAGCAGTGTCGCATGAAGATTTATCTACCAAAGGTAGGGACAATCGTGAGAACACAGTAGAACGACCCGACAGTCTAGAGAAAACTGAAGGGCGTTGCAGTGCATCGCTATCGGGGGCTGGCCTCTTCCTCGCAGGAGAGGCAGGCTCGATACGAGCTACTGCAGCGGAGGTAGCTCGATATGCGTGATTCCCCTTTCGAGGGGGAGGGCACAGAGCAGACGCCTCAGCAGGCGTAGGATTACATATGGTAATCCGAATAGGATGCTCGAAAGAACCGAAGGTGATAAGTACCTTCGGAGCACTCGAAAACACTTGGAGAAAAGGAAACAGTGTTTCCCCCAACAGTAACAATCGTAACCATCTTTTCGCTCGTCATGTCTGTCAAGCAGAAAGAGATAACGATTACAAAACAGAATAAGAGAAAAAGGTCAAAGAAAACCAATCAAAACAAAGTACAACGACATCGATGCATGCGAAAATGCAGCGACCGATCTGTCGAGGGTAGAAAAAGGGACAGAAGTGCTTCGAGTTGCTAACCATAGCAGCTGAAGCACGGATCTGAAGTCCAAGGTCTAAAAAGACACAACAGTGACATCTCGACGAGAAAGACGCTAGGACACTAAAAGTGTAAGCAAAACCCCCTTAGAGGAAGAGAGTGCACTACCCTCAATAATTCCCCAGAATAGGAATATACACCTGACAAGACAATTCCATGTATGGGACGAGGCAGATTCTTCCCCAAAGGAGTTGCTGATCTTGCGAATACATAAAATTCGCAAGAGCAAAACCCCTGTGGTGAAGAGAAAGCCTCCTCCCCACGTGAGTCGCCAATCTGTTTTCGTTCGTTTTTCTCTCTTTATTTTAGAAGGAGTCGCCGATCCGTCGATCATCGTATACTTCCCACATTCGAATAAATCTCCCACCCGAATTAGATAAGTGATTCGAAGAGGAGAGGAACCGAATAAGAAGGGACATACGACAAAATGACAAACAAGAGAAAACACAAAAACGTGGAGAGCTTACGTGCGATAAACCTCGCAAGGATAGGTTTAAGAGTGTTCGCCCAAACAACATCGGGCGAATGCATCTTAAACCGATATTCGCGAAAGAATACTTACGTAAACTACCCATAACCAGAGAGTCGGGTGTAGGTGCCTGTTCTGGGGCCAAGAGTGCTCCTAGGGGACGTATCCCACTTAGTTAATTACATCTTAGGGTGTACCCGAGAATACTCTTGATCCGAGGGGGGTTTGCTTAACTCAGTAGTGCCAACTAGCACAGGGCTACAAAAGGAGGTTATTTCACAGGGGGATGTTCCGAAGCTTTCAAAGTTCCTGTTAGACCACGGGGTGGAGAATGGATCTCCCACTATCCCCGCAAGAGTAACGGACTCATCGGCATACGGAACCTCGCGAAAGAACCATATCATCCCAATGGAGAACCCCAACACGTCAAAGCACATCCGGGCCGTAAGGGCAGAGGACAAATCGTCGTATCCCAAACGGGCAGCAGCTCATCGGTGTTAGGCCATCGAGATGATGCCAACGAAGACAAAGGAATGAAATGGCTCAACAAAGATAGTCAAGAGGATGGAAAGAGTATTCCTAAAAAGGTAGATATAGCTAAGTTAGGGTACGACAGACCCATCATTCCAAGCAATTAGGACCCTAAGTCCACCCGATCGCAAAGGTAGTCGACCCAACACGTCCTGAGATCCCCGATCAACAATCCTTGAATTGTGACCCCAACGGGGGACCTCGGTAGCCCTAAGGTCAAAATGAACGAAACTCTATCCTATGACTATAAGTTGGAGTTCCAAGAGGTGGGGCTCACACTGCCGAAATGGCGAGGATGCCACGGGAAGGAAAAGAATGGGAGGTTCGGCTACAAAGTCGCAAACACTCCAACAAGAGGGCTTATACCCCGTCCGGGTCGGGGAGCCTCCTAACATCCTAAGCGAGCTAGACAACCACATATTCAAGATTATGTCTGGGCCGATCGGATTGAAGAAGTACGGGGACTTCTCCTCGGGACATGCAAATATGATGCAATTATCTAAGAGAGTCCTAAAGTATTGTAGAGGCCCTATTAGGTATGACTTGGGTGATAGCCATGCAATGCAACCCGTTTTTAAATCCTGCCCGAAGGCTACGCAGGAAAATAAAGACGGACTTTAAAATCTCGAATCTTTTAATCCTAAATTTTAATTTTATCTCGAATATTTTATTAGGATCTTTAAAGCGGAAATAAACAAAATAAAGCGCTTCCCGGATCACGAAAGTAAAACAATGTAAAACGATTCAAACATGCAAGTCATGCAAATAAAAGCGAGAAAAGCACTCAAAAGAATAAATAAAAGAGACCAAATGCCGCCGGACCGGCAACATAATCCGAAAAAGCAAGTAAAGGCGGCCGGACTCCGCATATACATGCCCGGTCCTAGATCTATACAAAAATATAAGATTCGGACTTAAGGTACGGGCCATGAGTCGTTGCTCTGGTCCTGGTCACATGGTTCGGTGCGTCGTCCGCCTCGAAACCCGTGCCCGTACCTTATTTTCGATACAGACTCTTCCTAAGGACTCTATTAAATACATCCAGAAAAGAAAATAAAGACTCGACCTGCATAAAACAAGTATTAGCGGGCACACCATGCAACGTGAAATAACAAGCCGTGCCTTGTAATTGGGGGAGCTAACAACACCTGCTAGCAAAGGGTTAGAAATCATTACAGGCTCCCCACGATAAGACTCGTGTGAGTGTGTAAATAGGCACGGCTCCCGAGAAAATCGCCCGACATACTATCACACACAATAAACATGCAAGCACATCGACGAAAGCAAGAAAAGTGACACGTGGCTAAGACAAGACAATACAAGACATAACAATAGCCGTAGGTGTCGAAAAGACTACCTAGCATCCTAAATCCTACATCAAGACACCATCTAATGAAAAGTGCATTAACCTAGAATCTAAGTGCGGGCAAGTCCGGGTTTAGTATGACTTTGGTGGGGTCGCCATGCCGGCCCCACCCTGAGGATCCAAAGGGTCTAATAAGTGTCACCCGGGATGAGCTTTTAAAAATGACGGCCTCATATACGGCCTAAATTTGCTATATGCTTAAATTTTAAAAATACGATAGACGTGATAAATAGGAAAATATGTAATTTTATATTTTAGAATAAGGGCCATTAAATGCGAGCCCGTAACATGCATGGGTGACACAAATTAGATCCTTTGGATCCTTAGCACAGTCATACTCGTGTCAATCCCGATGACTTAACTCGCGGAACTCACTGGGATCAACCCGGCAAGCGACGCTCGTTAAGGCATCGCGATCGACACGGGAGTCACTCTCCTAACGGGTCTGGCTCACTATCAATGCGAACATGCAAATGCAAATGTAACTGATCAAAATGTGCAAGTAACGAGTGTACCGCGAGGCAGTGACTCGAGCAAAGACGAGCATACTGTGATGACAGCGACCCAAAGTGGGTCTGTCGAGGCGACAGTGACCCGAAGGGATGGGCGTGCCATGGTGGCAGTGGCCCGAGGTGATGGGCGTGCCATGGTGGCAGCGGCCCGAAGAGGGTGTACCGAGGCGGCAGTGACCCGAAAGGATGTGCAACTCGTACATATGACCAGTGCAATATGGCTAAACCTATGTGCGACAATATGCAGAAATGCATACATACACATGCAGGATATGCAACGACGCAAATGGCTGGTCGACCCAGTCAGAGTATCCGGTCGGACCAAAATATCGTGTCAACCGGCCCGGGATAGCCGATTAGAGCACGAGTGATATCGACCGGCTAAGTTAACCGATCGATGTGCAAATATGAAATGCAAGGTGCAGCTGGTGTCAGCCGGTCAGGGACGACCGATCGGGGTGCACATGGAGAATGCAAAGTGCAAAAATATGACACGTGGGAAATGCGAAGTGCAAAAGGGTACCGACTTGGCCGGGACGACCGATCGGGATGCAAATGTAAACTGTAACGTATAGGTGCAAGCGTGCAACATGCAAATGTGCCAAGTGACATGCGAGACATGCAAGTGTGATAGGGAGCCATTCCCGCACTAACGACCTCGCCCGGGGGAACCTAGGGTCAAAATATGAAAAGAAACGGCAACTGCCGCCTTTGCTCCGGCGAGGCAAATTGGATACTTTCCCTTCGGATTTCGGAGAGGGAAACTATCCGCGGCATCGCGAAATGGGCTAGCTACAAAGCTTTTCTCATTTTGCAAACTCCTCTAAACTTTGCAAAGCGAGCCGACCGAAAAGCTTCTCTCGTTTTGCCAGTCCGACCTCCCAGCTTTTCAAGGTAAAACCGGGAATCCAAAGCAAACGGAGTGAGGGACTCCGACCCATCGGGATTAGTGCTAAGGCTCAAAATAAATGGGATCCCCTCGAGCTTTCGAGGGGATTAGGCCACGCATGTAAGTAAGCCTATCCTAAAGGCTAGCTCTGCAGGAAACGGACGATCCATCACATGGGCGCGTCGCCGCGCCGGCTCACGCCGGCGCACGCACCCCGTGCGGGCGATCGAACCCGCACGTCTACCAACAACAACCTACGGCCGACTATGAAGCGAAATGCAAGTTTCAAGAGATTATACCGCCGCGGTGTTTGCACGATGCCCGTCGATGATCGAGGAAGTTTTCGCACGCGGCAGGAGGTCCTCGCAATCTCCCTAAAAGTAACGACGTCCGTCGTCCGAAGGTTGGCTCGACAACGAAGCACGCCGAAAACGAAGGAGGTGCGATGGAGAGCCCGGAATATATGATTATTCCGCTTGGTTTACTTCGGCGCAAGTTCGTCACCGGCGAGGCGGAGGTCCGGCGAGCTAGAGGATGACTTGGATCGAAAAATGAGACCGACGAGGGAGAGCTCTAAACGGCGGGATCTCGTCACCGGAGTTGGAGGAAGCCGACGAGAAAGGATGCCGCGGATGCGGCTGGCCGAGAAAGGGAGAATGATACTGACGCTAAGCTTCGCCGGAGGCTGGAAGGAAGGCGTAGGTCGCCGGCGGCTGCGCCGGTGTCGCCGCCAAAGTGAAAGGAGGCCGGCGGGCTTGGTTCCGCGAGATCTGGAGGAGAGCTAGAGAGCTTCGCGAGAGAGAAAGGAGCTCTTGGATCCTTCTCCCGAGAGAAAAAAAAATGGAGGAGTAAGCTTCTCCCGATAGAATAGCCCAGAGAGCCTTTTTGGAGCCGGTGTGCGTGAGTTATATGAGTATAGGATATTATTTATTATTATATATATTTTTTTTTGCTGCTTGCAATGTGTAAGAGAGAGAGTGATAGGCCGGTCATGCCTAGTAATAGAGCGTGCGTGTAGCTGCTTTTAGCAAGATAGACCAGCTTTTTCTTTTATCTTTTATATATATATATATATTTATATAAAGTATAGCATAAGTCAGATGGAGAAGCATGCTATCCCCATGCGTGCATTTAATAGGCTATTATGATATCCCCATGCGTGCATTTAATAGGCTATTATGATATCTTTTTTTTGTTATATTATATATATATATATATATATATATATATATATATATATATATATATATATATATATATATTGGAGAGAGAGGATGAGGCAATGTGAGTCACGCGTGAGATTAGAATAATAGGATGATGCCCAGCCCTCCTTTTCCGATAGACTGCATGCGTAGAATGTGATATTGGTAGCATAATTTAATGAATATATATATATATATATATATATATATATATATATATATATATATATATATATATTTCATCATGCGCATGAGAGAGTTTTAATATGTATATTAGATTATTATTATTATTATAGAATAATAATAATAATAATATAATTATCCTCCCCGTATTTTTCACTCAAACACGTCGTCGTGATGAAATAAACGTTCCCCTTAGATAAAAACGACATTTCGGACGCGAGTGGTGTGGTCCATTTCGTCATTCGGGGTTATCTTAATAAGCTCGCCGGTGGATGGGCCAATTTGGGCCAATTTCCAGCGTGACGCGACGAGTAACACCTGTCGGCTCGACCGAAGTCATCTGATACGTGAAATGCCGACCGGTCTTTGCCTAGCAAAAGCCAAAGCCCGGCGGAATGGTCCTGGCTACGTACCCCTCAACACGTGCCGCAAGTTCCTGGGTGGGTGTTTGAACTACAGGATGTTACGGACGAACCGTAGACTATCCCGAGTCATGCAGGTGGACACCCTACACTCGTGACATCAAAAATTGATGCCAACAAACCCCAAATTTCTTCAGCATCTTCCGAACATAAGCTCATTGCGAGAGCCAAACCCTTTCAGCTGCCTTGTTCATGAATTCACAGAGTTTCACCCAACTCCATTTCAAAATTTTTGGACAATTGATTTTTCATGCTATCAACCTCAATCTGATTAGCACATGCAATCAACATATCATCATATATAAAAGCAAGTAAACGAACTCATAATTGGCCAACTTCTTAAAATATGCACAATGATCGCACTTGTTTCTCGTATACTTCTGTCCCATCATGAATTAATCAATTTTTTTAGACCACTGCTGTTGTGACTACTTCAACTCATACAAAGACTTCTCCAGTTTGCAAACAATATATTTTGATACTCCATCCCCAACGCAACATGTAGATCTCCTCTTGCAATTCTCCATGTAAAAATGCAACCTTCACATTGAGCTATTCTAAGGTCGAGTTGTATTGTGCTACAAGTGTTAAGAGAGCACTGATTAAGAGATGCTTGACTGCTGAGGAGAACACTTCATCATACTCAATCCATTCTCAATGTGCAAAGTCTTATGTCATTAATCTTTTCCTGTACTGTACATCAGCTCGTGAGATTCTTCCTTATTTGCATACATCCAATTGCACCCGATGACATGCCTTACTAGAGGAAGCTTCACAAACCTTCAAATATCATTCTTTCGAAGAGACTTCATCTCTTCATCCATTGTCGCTCTCCAAAGATCACAGTTTGGGCTTTCAACCTCTTATTTGTAGTGACAAGTATGTGGCCGAAAGTGCAAATGCAATGTGAACCCTCAACTGAGCTAATTTAGGAACATTTTGGAGCTTATTCCTACTCCTAACAGTAGATTCTTTAACAGAAACCTCAGCCTCAACATCTTCATCCACCTTCTCCTGAGCACTATCAACAAATACCACACGAGCTGCAAATGAATCAGATATTTGAGTTGGAATGGATAAAGTATGTGGAATAGATGGAGTTGCATCAAAATCCAACTTTTATTACATATGTGGTCTTTGTAGAACTCTCTGCCTGCTATGAGTCTTGATTTTTCAATAAGCTTGCCTCGTCGAATATAACATCTCTACTAATGACAACTTTCCTTTCTGACTAATTATCGAGCTTAATGCTCTTGACTCCATGCATGAAGCTAATAAATATCACATTCTTTTATCGTGGTTCTAGTTTATCATTTTGCACATGATAGTAAGTTAGACGTCCAAACACTCATATGCTCAAAGTCTCTAGCAGGATGCCCTGAACACATCTAGTTTGAGGTCTTCTTCCCAATAGTTGCAGAAAGCAAACATTTCACCATATGAGAGACATATTTTATGGCCTTGGTCCAATAGATTTTATCTAACCCATCACAAACAACGAACTTTCTCCACCAAAGTCTGATTCATCCTCTCTACCACCCTATTATATTGTGGTGTCTCTCGAATAATGAATATTGGTTTTGACATAATACAAAACCATCTGAAGAATCAATTTTTTCACCGTCATAGTGGACGTTGAAGAATATGGCACCGTGATATGCTCTCACTATTGAAATCTCTTTTTCAAATAAAATTTATCTAGCAAAATACTAAGGAAAAACAAAAACAAAAACAAAAAAACAACAAAAAAGATCGCCTAATAAAATCAGAAAATAACTCTTTTCTTGAAATTTACTTTCTTTTTTTTTCTCCACATTAAGAACAAGAAATTTCTTTTAAAAAAATTTCTTTTTTTTTTTGTTCTCAAAATTCCATTCCCTGAAAAAGAAACTTCCCTTTTAAAAATGTATCTTTTTTTCTTTTGTATTTCCCAAAATTGAATATCCTTTTTTTCCAAAAATCAATCACTACGAAGTTTCATTTTACACTTCCACTGAAGCTTTCCTTCACAAAAAAAAAAGGGAAAGAAAACTTTCCTTTTTATTGTTCTGTACCATGAAATCCCTCCACTAGTCCACGCGACCTCGCCAATGTCGCTTGACCTTGCCTTCGGAGTTGTCACCCGTCGCCCCGACATGCGCTAGCCGCTGCCTGAAAACCGGCCAGAATATCCTGTGTTAGACCGCACAGGAGCAGCAAATCTTAACGCCGGCCAATCCATTTCACCATATTGCCGCCAAAATCATTTGTAGACGTCCTCCTGCCACAAAAAACTCTGGCGTCAGATTTGTTGTCGTCCACTCCGAACCACACTTGAATCACGAATTTGAATATTTGATACCATTTATTATGCGAAAATAAATAGAAGCATAGAAATTCACACAACAACAATCAAACACAAAAGATTTGTGTGGTTCGACGTTAAGTCGGTTCCCCTATGTCCACGGAGAGATAGATTTCACTAGCACCATATGGGAGAAAGAAAAATAATACACTCATAAGTTTCTCATCATACACTCATAAGTTTCTCATAAGCCCTTGAGCCCCTTTTATAGAGAAGGAACAGTACATACAAGTAAATAAAACCAAGAGATAAAATTACCGCTCATTACAATAAAAAGCCATAAATAAAACATGCAAAAATGAAAATTAAGGGTTGGATTCATAAATACAAAACAACAAGATGATATCTATATAAATATTTCTTATGTTTAACCTATCTTATTATTGAGTATTATATACAAACTCATATCTCGTGCTACCCAATACATAATGCGGTCGTCGCTCTCACATAATCACGCGATCTCTAGCCTCTACTGCATGCTCATCTCTTATACCAACCGTTGACTTCAAACTCTAGTCGTACAACTTCTAACTTTGACTTTTATACAGCCTACAAATCATTCTCCTCACAATGTCAATGCCAACCCTCTCCTTTGACAACCTTACTATCAATCATGCAATCTTAGGTCTTCATTTTTCAACCTCCACACTGAATTTTGACTTTAGGTGCAACCTTCTCATGCTCTAATAGAACATTCATTGGAAAAAAAAAATAAATTAAATTAAATAATAGCCAAAATATTAAAAAATTTTATAATTTCTTTTATATATTTGTCATATTATTTATGTTAATATAATTTATAGTTTAAATTTTGAAAGTATAATTTTTGTAACTCTGATATTTTGTTGTAAAAATTATGCCCATTTTATAATTATAATTTTAATAATTATTTTAAATTTAAAATTTGCTCCAAACTTTTTTTTATCAGTTTCCTAATTATTACCGTGTAGATTATATTATAATATATTAACTGTTTTAGAATATAATAGTTATGATCAATCATTATCAGGACGCAGCTTGCATCTAGACTCCATACGTAATATTTTTTCGTAATGTTGACGGTAGAGAATAATCGTTCAATTCCAGCTATAACAACTGCTAATACCAAAATAAGATTTGATAATAAGAACACCAAATGATAAATATCAATACCTTTCAACATAAAAATGTGCGATTAGATTTCATGTTTAATGATAAAACTCTCGCTACAGGAAATACAACAAAAACTGACCGTCAATAGTATGTAGGTACATTTCTCTTTATTGGCCAATAGCACGCATCTAAATTTCTCTTTGACCTAACAAGACTTGGGCGTGTTGTTTAAAGATGATCTTAATTTATTAGAAGTAGATGAAAATATCACACTTAATAGGATACAATGGAGAAAAAAGATTCATGTAGCCGACCCCACTTAGTGGGATAATGGCTTGATGTCGTTGTTGTTGTACTTACGGTTAATATGATCGATAACTTTTCTACGGATGCAGCCGTTGGTTTTTAGTGAAAATATAATTAACATCATTAATTAATAACCGACGGTCACAACTGTCCGTCTATATTAAATTAGAAAGTGGTGGCTATTAACTGTCGGAAATAGCGACTGTAGAGTTTGGATGTTTAATAATCGACAGTCCATATATGTTAGCCGACGATCTCCACCGTTCGTTGTTAATAAATTAAAACTTATCGTCAATGGATGTCAAAAAAGCCATCCTCAAACCTATAAATCATTGCAAAACACTAAATTAATTCAATATTTATTTCAACAATGTGGAAGTTCAATTATTTGATTGGACCATGAAAGTCTATGAATCAATAGGTATATTAGTTTTTATAAAGATTTTTTTTTTCTTGAAAATTGTTATCTATTTTATATTTAAATTTACTTTTTTTTAATTGATTAATAATTACTAACTTTTTAATTTGTCACTATTTCACATTATATAAATGAAAATAAGGTAATAAAAAAATATAATTAAACTGAAACAGATGATCGGACGATAAAAATCAATTTTCTATTGTTCTAGCTGTATCACTAACAATTTATATGGAATTGATCGGTTTTTTTTTTTTGCAGAATTTAATAAAATTGTTTCGATTGAAATCTGAGTGGGGTGATGATGAAGGTACATTAAAAGTCGACAAAAAAATTGTCCGATTTCCTAAAAGTTAGTTATTACACTAATATTTATAAAATATTATTTTATAATACATACTAATATTTGATGTTAAAAGACCACCAACAATATATGCATGCTTTCTTGGTTCAAGTCTAGCGTTCCCGACCGACTAATGGTCAAACCTTCTTTCATGGTTCTAGTCCAACGTCTTTAAGGGAGAGCTAGCGATCACCACGCAGGCAATAAATTATTATTTGAATTTCCTAAACTATCATCCATCTAACACATATCAATATATGACATAGATATAGATATCAACAGTTCATGCCTACCAAGATGATAACCAAAGTGAATATCATTAAATGGCTAACATCTAATGTTCCCAATTGACCATCATGCACTGCCTATCATTGTATAATGTTAATTTGCATATCTATCTCATTATATTCATTGATATCTCCATTTAATGTTAAGGGTTCATTGTCTATGGATCAATGCTTGCAAATGTTTCGTCTTCTTTAACATTCGACATAATATATCTTCTTTTTAACGTGTCATTATCACATTTTATAAAGAGAACAGCTAAAATGGCCACCAACCATTGACTAATAACCACTTATTCATTTCAAGCCCCTTTCAACAAAGAAATATTTTTTCCTATTATTTATATGCATTAGACCCACCATTGGCTCAGTATAATTACGTCAATGGTTAGTGTAATTACGTTGTTCCTATCAATCATGTTAACGAGGAACGAACAATCTACCCCTAATTCATACCCTTCCACGAGTCCAATTGTTGATAACCCTATATCTATTTTGTTAGCCTTACATCTATTTTTAAAACCAATACCAAACCTCTTTTTTTTTTATTAATTTAAAGGAGTCAATTTTGAGTCGAACATGAATAAACGTATGAAATAGAGTCAAATACAAACATATTGTTTACGAGAAATTCCAAATACGAACCAATTTTGAATACAATTAGTATCGACTGAGCCAAACCTGAGCTGGTTCAAGCTCAACTCGCTTATAGCAATGTCGCCAAACACATTCATAATATACTGCTATTTATAACTCAGTTTTAATGAGGAGAACTTTAGCATTATGATATAGGAAGATTTACATATCTACCACCTAATTCCTATGTTCTATCCAAATATAATTTCTTAACTTTAAATTTACATACATACCACCTTACACATGCTTAAAAAATGTATTTTAATTTCTAAAAGTTAAAATTGTGATGTTTTTTTTTTTATTATTATTTTTAAACCTTAATGTTATATGCAAATTTTGGGTGATATAACAGTAAAGTTTAGATGTGAGAAATATAAAGACATGAATTGGGTTGTATGTATGTAAATGCCCCCAAGTTTTATGATTGTATACAAAAAAAAATTAAAAAAAAAGACTTGTTGTACAACATGAAAGCCCAAATGATAAACGAGCGTCATAGGTTTGATGGATTGAGCCCAGCAACCTTGCATTTAGCGGTCTGACTAGATCAATAGTACTATTAGCCATACCTCTGAGAGTGACAAGCTACATAGCATCTTACTGACCATAAAAATTTTGCGAGGAGTATGTCATCATTATAGCGGTTTCCTTATAACAGGAGTACTCAATCTTGATCTTCAAGCAAGTTTTTCTAATTAGAATCGCCCACACTGTCTGAGTTCATATTCCAAATAGGTACAATCTAATTGGACATTCCCACTCAACTCACTGACACTACCATCGAGCTTGGCGAGCAAGACTCCGAGACAAAAGAAAGAGAATTTTCATTTCTCATCACACATATTGTCATTTAATAATAACATAATTATCCACATAGCAGTCTTGTTGACAACAAACATGCTGGGGCTTCGTACTACGCATCCTATAACCTAGTTTCATAATTATTTCCCAGAGTCTTGTGCGAGTACGTACGCTTCTGAGTACATAAATGACGAATGTGGAAGGAGGCTCTTTTTTTAATGCTCTCTCAATCCTACAGCCTATAAAAAAACTTTGTAGAGTCCCCTCAGCTTATTCTCGCTCTTTTTTTAAGATCCATCTTGTACTGCATAGATTCATGAATTATATGAGATCTCACGTCTCAAAGGATTCAACAATAATATTAGTTAAACACCTATAAAAATCCTTCTATGAGCTTCATATCATTACGGCAAATTTTCAGAGTTTATAAAATATCATTGAATTTAATTTAATTTAATTTTTTTAGCATTGCCTAAACATCTTTTAACTTCTAGTCATTATTTTATAGCAAAATTAGTAATTCACAAGCACATATGTGTTCTGTATACCCTTTTTTGGCAAAATTCTATTTAGAATATTAAATTTAAAGTTTAACCTTAAAAATAATTATAAATCTTTTTATATGCTTAATTTTAAAAAATTTGATTGAATATTATACCATACTTTATGGCATTTGGCAAAATTAAGTTATGAAAATTTTTTTTTTCTTTTTTTATTTTTTAAGATTGATTGACAGTCGAAGACCGCCGATCAACCACTATAGATTGAACTAAGCCAGGGGCGGAGCCCTGTTCCAGTTCTGTGTGCTATTCAAATCCTTCTGAAAGGATTTAGATTCAAACCCCTGACCCGATGATCTTACGCCAAATGCCGCTACTAATGAACCAAAGTGAATTTTTTTTAATTACTATGAAAAGTTACATTTTACAATTTGATCTAAGTACAAGTGTTGTAGCCGTCAAATGTGGTGGACTGAATTCTAAAGAATAATGATTAAAAAAAAATCTAATAAACTTTTATATTTACTTATATCACACCTAAACTTTCATAATTACAAATGTCATATAAAATATAATACTCATTATCACATTAAAATTATCAAATTCATCTTTTCACCTCTAGATAGTGTTATATGTGTAAAAATAAAAGTTTAGAGGGTATGTACGTGAATTCATAAGAATTAGGTGCCATGAATGCATTTTTCCTTTAAATATGAAATTTATTCTCTAAACAGTAGGGCTGTAAAAAAAAAGCTCGTTGTTCGCGAATAGTTCTTGTTTGGTTCGCCAAGAAGTTCGTGTTCAATTCGTTCGATAAGCAAACGAGACGAACACAAACAATTTTTTTCGTTTGGTTTGTTAAACGAACCAAACACGAACAGTGATGCGTTCGTTCGTGTTCGGTTCGTTATTTTTCGAAATATAAAATAATTTAAAATAATTAAATATAAAAAATTTATGATATTTTTAAAATTATTTTATATTATAAAAATTTATCATATTTTAAATAATTAAACTTCTATAAATTAATATATATATGATAAATTATTAATAACAATAACAATATTACATTATTAATTATATTAATATAAATATTATAATATTATAATTAATATATTATACTATATATTAAAATAAAATCTTAAAAAAATCACTAAACGTCTTATTCGTGTCTGCTTCATTTTGAGAAGTATGGATTATGTGATGTGTACGAATACTCGATCAATTTGCTTCATTTTGAGGAAGTATGCTTATCAAAGTTAGTGCTATCGAAAAAGTTCGTTGTTCGCGAAACAGTTCGTGTTCGGTTTGTTGAAGTTCGTGTTCGATTCGTTCGATAAGCAAACGAGACGAACACGAACATTTTTTTTTGTTTGGTTTGTTAAACTAACAAAACACGAACAATAATGTGTTCGAATATTTCAAACACGAACACTAGCTATATTTCTATATTCATTTGTGTTTGGATCTTTTACCCCCCTACTAAACAGCACCACACAAATAGATACACAAATAGATGCATGTTACACAATTCTACATAAGGATATAAAAAAGGTCCTGATGATCACAACAAACAATACAAATCCGCTGCAACTTCCTAAACAGGAGACACTCTTAAATACATCCTCGATCTGTGCCGCGTGGGGGACCAACGAAAACGCACGGCTCCGATGGATCGCGGGAAGCTTGGAAGAGAACATATCTCCAATCAAACGGTCGTATAATTCCGAAATTTCGCACGACAATGCGAGGCCACGTACACGTGTCGGGAAGGGCGAGCGAAATCAGCCGTTACGTTGTCCCCCGTGCAACCTCTTTTCGTGGAATCCTGCCGTTAAGTCCGCCCGGGACATCGCAAGCACGTGATGCAGAAAATTAACTCTCAACAAATTTAATTTAATTGTTTTGTAAATTAATTGCTGGATAAATAATATTATAATTTCAATTAGTATTTAATTTCATTAATATTTTTAATTAAATAATAATAATTTTTAATTAGTAATAAACAATAAGCAAACTTCTAAACTGCGTTCATTACCTGTAAAATACTCGACCATCCTTAACAAAGCTAACATTCATTAATCCAATGTCTCTCACCTAAAAATGTCATCGCACAAATCTAGAGGCATTTTGGGCAAGAAACAATTCCAAATACGTATTCATGATCATCCAATCTCTAATTTCATCAAATGTATTGTAGAACGACCCACTCAACAAGGCGAGCCTAATCCAAAGAGCAATTGGAGGTTTGGGATGTGAAATTGGATGAGCAAACATGTTCCTAATACGAAAAAGTTATAGTCAATTAGACGTCTCATCGAGCCGAATCCAAATAGCTCAAAATAGCTCGATTATGACAACATTAAGGCACTCAAATGCTCGTATAAAACCATTCGATCAAATGGATTGCTTTGGCTTGTCCAGTAAGTGTTCCAGATTCATGATTCAGATAATGATGATACTACTTACAAAATCTATGAATAAGTCCCCTAGGATTTGCGAGCTCCACTACTTTGAGAGCACATGTGCCCGGTCGCCGCCATTAAGTTGCCTTCATGCCCCACCATCGATGGCTAGTATTATCATGCCCAGCCTTTGCAGGTTATCATCGTCGATCTCCACCAACTTTGGACCGACGTCGACGAGGTCCACGTACCACTGTAAGATCGCTGCTGTCAAGCTTCACTACCGTCGTCAAGCTCCACCAGCATCAGACTACTAGTGCATAGTTGTCGTCGTTGGGCTCCACCACCATCTATTTGTAGTCGTCGAGCTCCACCACTGTCAAAGCGCCCGACCGTCATCGTCGGACAACCACCTGTCTAACAAAAGATGTGTCACACGTACCCAATTCTTATGTAATTTCATTAATAATAAAATGTGATACTCTTCATTTGAAAGCAATTTTAGGTTTCCTTAAACCAAGTTACATCAATTTAATATTCAATTCATGCACAATTAATATCCACCTCTTTCTAAGAGTGTTGAACCAACGAGTTAGATTCGGGTCTGATTCAAAATCTTATCCCATCCAAAATTTCGAAGAAAAATTTACCCACATTCCACTAATTTCTCATGTATTTACATATCTAAAAACAAAATAATTAATTTTACAAATATACATCACATTGCCAATATATGTGATGCAAAATACTTGGTAGTATGGATGAAGAAAACGTGAAAGAAAAGAACAGGGATTTAATAAGGTTCGGCAATGTGTCTGCGTCCTCGCGAAGGAATAGCCGTGATTTTCAATTTCTTGAAGCAGTTCATATCCCGTATGATTAAAAATACGATAAAAACATAATTTTTGATAAAATTACAAAATTATCCTGTATCGTACCGCAGGGGCCTTACCTCGCATTCCAAACCATTTAACGAAACTACCCCATTTAGACAGATGATTTTGTTCGCTTGCTCCATTCCTACATCTGTCATTTATTTGATATATGAGTCATACCTAGGGGTGTAAACGAACCGAACACGAATGAACAGAGCTAGTGTTCATGCTTGAAATGTTTGAACACATCACTGTTCGTGTTTGATTCGTTTAACAAATCGAACGAAAAAAAAAAAATTGTTCATGATCGTCTCGTTTGCTTATCGAAATAATCGAACACGAACTTCTTGGCGAACCGAACATGAATTGCTCGCGAACAATGAACTTTTTTGGCAGCCCTAGTTCTAATAGCATACTTCCTAAAAATGAAGTAAATTGATCAAGTATTCTGTACACATCAGGTAATTCATACATCCTCAAAATGAAGCAAACCGGATAAGGCGTTTAAAATTTTGTTTAGGATTTTATTTTAATATACAGTATAATATATTAATTATAGTATTATAATATTTATATTAATATAATTAATACTATAATATTATTATTGTAATTAATAATTTATCATATATTATAATTTATAGAAGTTTAATTATTTAAACATCATAAATTTTTATAATATATAATTATTTTTAAAATATAATAAAATTTTTATATATAATTATTTTAAATTATTTTATATTTCGAATAATAACGAACCGAACACGAACACGAACACGAACGAACACATCGCTATTCGTGTTTGGTTTGTTTAACAAACCGACGAAAAAAATTATTCGTGTTCGTCTCATTTGCTTATCGAACGAATCGAACACGAACTGTTCGCGAATAACGAGCTTTTTTGACAGCCCTAGCCATACCTAATGTTATAGATTTAAAATAAATAAATAAATACATAGTTTTGATTGCATTTTATTTATTTCTTCCATTTTAATTAGTTAAGGGCCATGTTGAAGGAGGGCATTAGGTTTCTATAAACAGGTGGAACTATAAGTATGCGCACCCCACTTCACTCTCTCATTTCATGGTCCCTTGACTTCTTACCCCAGAGAGGAAGAAAAAGAGAATATAAGAAAGAGGGAGGAGGATAGCGAGAGCAGAGATCAGAGAAGCATCCGGCGGCCATGGCGACGTCTCCGAAGTGGCTCGCATTCTTTGTATTGGTGTTAGTCGGAGGCTTGGGGTTTCTCGGATTCCAGAATTACGACGAAGGAAGGTACATTGTCTTTCAGTTTATAGGGGTTCGATTTTTGATGTGTCGGTGTTTCAGATATTGTAATCCCAGATTCAGATTTGTCTAATGAAGGATTAGATGATCTGTTTGTGGTCTCTGGATTTTTCGTTTTCAATCGATTGCGATTTAGTTTTCTTTTCTTTCGAAGAATTTGGTAGAAAATGGTATTCTGCGTCGAAGCAGAGGAAGCGCGAGAGACCGGGAGGCTATTTCAAGTGCTATTTCTTCGCTGCAAAATTGAAATAGTAGTACATCGGAATGGCCGAATCTCTATTTCTTATGTCGGTAGTTTTGTCTTGTAGTCTAGCAAATGCAGTGATGGAATGACCTAAAGCTCAGCTGTACGAAGTAGAAACAGAGCACCGCAACCTTTCTCTGTCACCAAATCTGATCCACTCTGTCTTGTTTCTTGCAGCCAGGATCGGCCGTCGACAAGGAACTCGAGGGATGAATCCGCCATGAGCATCAATTCGTCTTCAATTCTATCAACGAGGTCAGACTCCCTAAATCTCTTTCTGTTACCCTTCCCCAACAGATCCAGGCGAGTGAACTGCAGAGCGCATGCAGATATTAGTTTGGATAATCTTGGCCGTTGATTCGGTTCCCTCGCCTCCCCTTTATTTTCCTCTCTAATTCTTTATTCTTGATTCGCCGAGGGAAGATGATCCGGCCGTTGGAGGGCACTGCAGTCATTTCGTCTTCTTTACTACAAAACATCTCTTTATCTTCATGGAACAATCAATAATGCGATTGGACGATAAAATGAGAAATGTTTTTAGGGGCAATTCAGTCATTTTCATTAACTCGCTCTTTTGTTTCACGATTCAGGGCGTCGCAGAAGGTGGAAGGAGCCGTGGAATCTCCAGAGCTGGTCGCCTCCATGGTCCACTCGTAAGTAAACTTTCCTTTTTTCGTAATTAGCCTATTTTTTGACCCAAAATTTTCTTTTTTACTAATAGTATTTACATAAATATCATGCAATTTTAATTTATTTATATATATAACATCCAAATATTCATATTTACATAAATAGCATATTTTTATTTATTTATAACTATTTTTATATTTTAGTAAGAAAATAAGTTAGCAATTGTTAAGATTAATATTTTATTATTCTATCTTACGTGGCAACAATGCCTTCACACGCATTTTTGGATGCTGTAAAAATGATTGCTTTGGACAGTACGATAAATATTTCTATTTTATTTATGGATTTTTATAACAAAATGGACTTTTTAGTAATTATTTGCTTTCTTAAGAAGCAGAGTGCTTTTTGTTTGCTCTCTATCTTTGTAATTTCATATTGTTAGTATTTTTATTTAATATAAAATAATGCTTTTAAATCATGAAAGTTAATATTCATTAATTAGAAAATTTAATTAGCCAAATCAATTACTATCAAAATCCAAAATCTGAAAATTCAAACTAATCAAAATTTCGATAAAATCAGATTAAATTTTTTTCTCAGTTCAAACAGTTCAATTATAAATATACTGAAATTTGGCTATTAGAGTTCGACGATGAACAAATATATAAATTTACATATATTACAGGTATAAAATCAATTTAATGTGATAATCCTTCATCAAATTTTTTTTTTAGTGAAAATTTAAAATTTAGTTTTTTAAAAACTAAAAATAGAAATATATTTTTGATACTGAACTGAATTGATTGAAGTTATTCGGTTTGATTTGATTTTTAAATTTTAACAAAATCATGCAGGCCCCTAGTTGGGTACATTTATAAAGAATAATTCAAAGCAAAAATAAACCAACATATAAACTATATATTCCCATTCCGTAGAAATCATACCATATGTAAATTCATAATATAGAATAACGGTCACTATCCGTTAACCTCCAAAGAGCTGTGCCACCGTCAAGCTGGAAATGTACCCGTTGTAGCCCGCGATTTCTTTTTGTTTTTTGTTTTATTATTTTTATAATTAAGCTCCTTTCGCAATCACATGCACGCTCTCATCTACCCGAACGCTTATACATAATCAGCGTAATAAGTAGTTGTTCATTAAGTTACTTAACGGCAAGCTTTTCCACAGTTAAATTTTGGTTTTAAGAGCTGTAGACTTTGTATCCTAGCTAGCTATCATTTGTCCCACTCTTTTTTCATGAGCTCTGCACGTGACTAATGCACATGCTTTCAATAACTCTTCTCGAGCTCCTTTGGGCCTCTTTGTGGTGGTGCCCACAATCCATCGCTGTTTATTGTCCTTAAGGCAGCTCATGGGAACATTTAATTCATGGATCACCGACTAGTAGTGCATGGTTAGGGCGGGGGTTAGGTCACATGGCTTTTCAATTGTCTAAATTAGGTGTATGGTTTGCCTCAACTGGCCTTGCAATGATCACTTCTGAATGGATTTAGGGTAAACTTTGAGTGGGCTTTTACATTATCAATCAGTAGAGTTAAGAGATATTTTATCTAGGGTTTAGGTTTTAGGTCCAGAGATTTGTGAAGGTGACTTGTTGAGATAAGTTTTATAGTTTTTGGAGCAGGGAGTTTTCGGGTGTCAACATGGGGAAAAAGTTACCTACGGAAGACGGACGTAGTGTTGCGTACGTCTTCCTATAGGAGATTGTCATGTTAGCATCAAGGGCCCCACCAATAATTTAATATAATTATTTTTGGGATACCACTTGCGCCAGGTTACAGCGGGGTTATACAGAGGTTGTTTGCGGTGTACGGTGGGGACCGGGTTACGCTTGGGTTACACCAGGGTTACATCCAGCGTACCGCGGCGGAATTAACAGGTTACACACGCGGTACACACAGGTTACAACACTGTTATAATCCTCTACCGCGGGAGTGTACAAGAGAGGTACAACGGGCTTACAACCACGTTACACTCCCGGGCCAGGTCGTCGGATTAAGAGCGTTTAAAAATGATTTCTTTTATATTGAATTGTCGGTGGGGCCGTCGATGCTGGCATGACAATCTCCTATTGGAAGACGTATGCAGCGCTGCGTCCATCTTCTGTAGGCAAGTTTTTCTCGTCAACATGGGGGAACTTGAATATGATACATTTAAGCTGATTTTGATTCAAACTTGATTAAGTTTAGCTTGATTTCCAAATTTCTACTTGTATTTATAATTTTGTTTAGTTTTACAACCATGTTCTGAACTTAAGATTGGAAGAATGTACTTATAATCATAAGTTTAATCTTATTCGGGTTTTGCTGAACCTAATGATGTTTGTTTTGTCCTTAATAATTTTAATTTAAGTTTGATTAGAGTTAAAAACGTATCCTATTTTTCAAGCAATTTTACAACTTGAAGTTCAATGAAATTATGTGCTACAAATGGATGAGATTTTAAGCGAAGGAAGGGGGTGGGGTAGCCTAGAATTAAGTTTTTAGTCGGTGACTTAATTAGGTTAGGGATTCATTTAATGATAATATTTGTTATTTTATTGCTACATCTTGATAAAGCAATTTTAATTGTATATGTATTTGTCATATTAAGGGAATCGTGCACTATAGCAAAGTTTAGAGCAATTTTTCGTACATCTGCAGCAACCAAGTTTATGTGTGATTTATTTAACATAAAAAGACATCATATATGAGAAGAGGGTGAACTGAAATCTACGTCTTATTTATTTTTATTTTTTTAGAAGAAGTCGAGAGCTAATATCAAATAAATTAGAAATTAGTGATTAGAATATGATCAAATACCAATGTCTTGATTGAAGAAAGACTATTGACTAATTTTTTCATGCATAGACTTTGTGCATCATGTTTTATTTTGATGATTTGAAATATACTGATACAACAAGTGAGAGACCATAATTCCCTAATTTTAATCATATTTTTTATACAAAATTAATACTATTACATTATTTTTTTCTTCAAAATAAGAAAACTAAAAGCTGAGAATATATATGATATAAAGCCTACGGTCTTTCTCATGTGTGTTGTTCAGACAGAAGAAGAAATTATTATATGCGGATTAGGTGCTGGCAAATAGGTGCCGATTAGATGTATTTTAGAGTGTATCGAGGATATACCTGAATATATTCTCAGTATAACTCTTTTTTTTTAGTTTGGTTGAGTGGTGAAGTATCATTTCAGCCACATTTAATGAGTTTGCATTTAAGAAAAAAATAAAGGATAACCATCCTATTTGTAATAAAAGCAAACCATTGTCAAATGCTAGTCCCCATATGCACTGAATTTCTTAATTTCTTTTCCAATATAAATAAAGAAAATTTATATGCAAATAACACAATTTTAGAGTATTTATATTTCAATCACTTATGTATTCGTAAACGTTTTTTTTTCCATTATTAATATGCGTTGAAATACTAATTTAGCATTTATATTATCTAAATACCATGACTTACTAAAAAAAAAAAAAATCAATCTTTTGCACTGCAACACTTCCATTCATCCGCACGCACATGAACCGTTCGATGAAATGCTTGACTGATCTCCAGGGCCATCAGCAACAGCACAGCGCACCGTTCCCTGAGCTACCTCTCCTGCGGAACGGGAAACCCCATCGACGACTGCTGGCGTTGTGACCCCAACTGGCACAAAAATCGCAAGCGCCTCGCAGACTGCGGCATCGGCTTCGGCCGCAATGCCATAGGTGGTCGCGACGGCCGCTTCTACGTCGTCTCCGATCCCACCGACTACGACCCCGTCAACCCCAGGCCAGGCACCCTTCGCCACGCAGTCATTCAGGATGAACCCTTATGGATCATCTTCAAGCACGACATGGCCATCGTACTGAAACAAGAGCTCATCATGAACAGCTTCAAGACCATCGATGGCCGTGGAGCCAACGTCCACATAGCCTATGGAGCTTGCCTCACCGTCCAGTTCGTGACCAATATTATCATACATGGAATTCACATTCATGATTGTAAGCCTACGGGCAACGCCATGGTGCGCAGCACGCCCTCGCATTATGGGTGGCGGACTATGGCTGATGGAGACGGTGTTTCTATATTTGGGTCTAGTCATGTGTGGGTGGATCACTGCTCGCTTTCCCGTTGCTCTGATGGGCTCGTGGATGCTATCATGGGTTCAACGGCTATCACAATTTCGAATAATCACATGGCTCACCATAATGAGGTATGATTTCAGCCATCATCAGCATTTATTTATTTATTTTACTGGAATTTGAGAACGGTATTTATAAATTTATTTCATTAAGAAACATTTGGCAGTTAAACACGCATCATTGAACATATTGAGGGGTGATGAGAAAATTCTTATGTTATAGGAATTTTATTTATCTATTTATTTTCTTATGGGAAGTTATTGGACTGGGATGAGCATGAATGTCATTCACTAGAACATATATAAATCTACAAGAAATTCTTTAGGACTTATTTGGTTTCTTGAAATCTGAAAATCTAAGTTAACTACAAAAAATTGATAAATTTATTGAATTTGTTTATGTCATTGGATGCGGTAGGAGATCCTTATTTATTTTGAACCCTAAAATCACCCTGGAAAAAAAATCTAAAAAAATCATGATATTTATCATTTTCTTAAATATATTTTCTATACAAAGAACCAAATGGTCCCTTATAAAAACTTTGCCTAAATAATTTCTTACCCCTCCTGTTTTTTATATTGAAGTTTGGATGTGTGTGTGTTAAATCATTTAATGTAAAATGGATTATTATGATGAATTATTTACAGGATTTGCAGATGATGGTAAATCATTCAGCTATTAGATGCAAATCCTTGTAAGAAATTTAATTTGTCCAGAACTTCACAGCTAAACTCCTCGGAGGTTATGGATGCAGGTGATGCTTTTAGGGCACAGCGATTCCTACGAAAGGGACAAGATGATGCAGGTCACCATCGCTTTTAATCATTTTGGCGCAGGGCTTATTCAGAGGATGCCCAGGTTTGTGCTTTTCCTCTTTGTACCTCTTTAGTTTCATTCTCTTTCGCACAACTGAGAATGCTAAAATTTGAAGGCAAATGTTTTTCTAACTTACAGATGTCGCCACGGTTACTTCCATGTGGTGAATAATGACTATACCCACTGGGAAATGTACGCCATTGGTGGAAGCGCAAATCCCACCATCAACAGCCAGGGCAACCGCTACTTGGCTCCAGTTAACCCGTTTGCAAAAGAGGTATAACTTATCTAATGATTTCCCTCCATCAGTTGAAAATTAGTATGACTACTAAATTTTTGCTCCGCATCAAAAAATAATCAATAATTATCGATCTTAAATCCTATTTTGTGGGACTGTTGGATTCATTGATATCTGAATATGATTGCTTTGCTAAGCACTACGAAGTTATTTTGAATAACAGCCTACATTTATAATAAGAAAAATCCACATAAATAATACCACAGAAGTCTTATGTATTTGGATATCTAACGCCCAAAGTTTGATATATACACTTATAATATTTTTGTGTCATAAGCTACGCATAAAAAGATATATGTAATTAAGTACCCTTTAGAATCAAACACTCAATTAACAATGCAAAATAACTCATTTACTCATTATTCAACATTGGACTGGCGCAGGTAACAAAGAGGGTGAACACATGGTCGAGCGACTGGAAGAATTGGAATTGGAGATCTGAAGGGGATCTACTTCTCAACGGTGCCTATTTCGTGCCATCCGGCACCGGTTCTTCTTCAAGTTACGCGAGAGCCTCCAGCCTAGGGGCCAAGTCTTCCTCTATGGTGCGCGCTATTACGGCTTCCGCCGGCCCTCTTTCATGCCTCTATGGTCGTCCATGCTAAGTTTCTCTTATGCCTTATAAGGCTACAAATTACAGTATACAAGTTACAACTTACAGGTATTTTTTTATTTTACTAGCCTTTTTTCTTTCTTAGCAATTGTGGTGATAGTCCAGTGTTACTGAGTTGTTGAATGGGTCAATCCAAGCCATTTGTCCTTCGACCTCCGCCGGATCCCGCTGTAGCTCAGCGTGGAGCGGTTGCGGAAGCGTTGTCGGATATATAATTTGCTTGCTTCTCCCTATTTTACTTGGAGTCTTCCTTTTTTTTCCCCTTAAATTTCATTTCTTTGGGGTGTTATTTTTCCAATTCCTACCTTAATGTGAGCATTTGATCATTTATAGTGTCTTATAGTTTTATGTTGCGTTCAGCAAATTGGACTCTTATAGCATTGAGAAAATGATATTGAAATGGGTTTGCAGACTCGTTTATGTAATACTAATTACAGGCATGCTTAATTTCAGTTAATGAAAGCAGCTAGTTTTTTCTCCAGCTTCATGAATTTGCCTTGTTGTTTATTTAGTAAGATTTACATGCATGCCATTATGCCAATCAATTCCTATGTATCCACATATCTATCATATATATCTTAATTTTTATAAATATACCACCTTATCTATGGATGGAAATATGTATTTTGCTTTTTAAAAGTGGAAATTGTGATATTTTTTACATGATAATCAAATATTTGGGCAGTATAAATGTAGAAAAGAAGGAAAATTTAGGTGTTAGATTTGCAGAAACATAGGAATTGTGTGGGTCGTATGTATGTAAATGCACCTTATATGAAATGTACAACTTTAATTGTTCATTTTTATATTTTTGTTTTATTATAATTTTTTTTTTTTTTTCAGTTTTTATGATGAAAGAAATTTTTTATAATTAGATAGTAAAGAATGAATTTTCAGTCGTATTTGTTATGAACTGTTGGATTCGTCTCGCCGAGATGCTCGGCTTAACTAAATGTTATGAAATTTAACGGCGGAGTAAAACAAGATCCTCTGAATAGTGAAATTTGTCTGCTCGCTCCCGTGGCAATTCTTTGCCGAACCTCGTTAAATCTTTGTGTTCTTCTGATTTTGTGTCGATTCTTGTTTTACTCCGCGCAAATTTTCATAACACTAAAAACACGTCATATTTGACAGTCGTTTGACCTTCAATTTTGCATGAAAACCTTCCGAAAATGGTATATTGGATTGATCTGGGCTTGATTTATCTCGAATTAGTGTTGTCGGGTCAATCTCGTTGGACCGGTCTGTTAGACTACAAGTCTTCAAATCAGAGCTTTGGATGACTCTTAATTGACGATTAAATGTTTCTTGCTCAAAAATCTGCATCAAGATCCGTGTCATAGCTTATCACTTCTATTATAGTGTGGTGATTTGAGATTTTGTGGAATTATTTGTGCTTTATTGATTTCAAAATATGTCCTTTAAGCATCATTATATTATATTTTCAAGTAAACAGCTTTTATAAAGTAAAATAATTGCAAACATAGAAAAAATGTACAATTCTGTTTATTAAAAACCAGTTGATTATTTTAATATTTAAAATTTATCAATATTTTCGAAAAGCAGGATATTTCTATATATTTTTAATTAAAAAAATCAATAATACTAAAAAATAGCAATTAAAATCGTTTCCCCCACCACAACGGTAACATCCCAACGGATTATATGTCTAAAAGCGTCCGTACTATACGCTCTTCGTTTTGCCTATAAATTATACGAAATGAAATATATAATATTAAATTTAGGGAGAAGTAGATAGAGAATATTTTCTTCAATATTTTAAATATTAATATTTAACATAATTATCACTAAAATTTAATATAATTTAGGGAAGACCCGCAATTAAATATGCAACTTTAATTACCTAGTTCTTTGGGATCTTAAAATGGGGTTCTGATTATTATGTCCCCACAATCTAGAAGAGTCTAGAACGTTCCGTAGGCATCTCCCCAATTTTACAGTATGAACTCTTCTTTATCAAAATATTATTAGCCCGTTAAATATTTAATAATGAAGTAATATTTTATCAAGTTAATCTTAATTAAATAAAATGATATGCTTATGTAATCATTTATTAATAAATTAAAATTCGTATTAAATTTAAACATTTTAATAAGCAACTAATTAGTTATTAATTAATGGATTTAAAATTATTATTGAATATAATTAGTTTAATAAACTTATTATAAAAGATTAATTAGTTCAATAAATATTTTATTTACCATGTATCAACATAAGTTTTCATGGTATTTTAAAAAAAATGATAATCGCTGTAAGTAAGTCATCTCTTTGTTAAAAGTTTTATTTGTGTGTGTGGAACTATCAACCTTATCTCATTTAAAATATTTAATGAAAAAAAAATTAAAAATCCAAAAATTTTCTATTGCTTAGTGCTTCGTTAAGTAACAATCTATGTAGAGAGAATTCATTACCCACAAAACCAAGTTTAAAGATGATAAATAAGCAAAAATCACTTGGAACATATCTCCATATAAAAAACAATAATCCTTCCTTAAAAGGTCTTTAGGAGGGATTCCTACCCTCCTCTCTCTCTCTCTCTCTCTCTATGCTAAAAATGATTATTTGCATAATCCAAAGGTCATTTTAAAATGTTATTGACATCATAAAATATCTCTTAAATTGATACCTTCACAATTTTCATGATTAGGCAACTCCTCATTCTAAGTTTTAGGAATTAGGTCACACTCTCATGATCTAACAACCATTGAATAAAAGCTGACTTATGTAGCATAATGAGAAATTGAATGTCATATACTAGGTGTTGCAATACATGACTAAGTGTTATTTTGAGCCTAGTGCCCCTAATCATAAGAGGGAATCACAATAAAGCTTAAAACTTAGAAGACAAATCTATGATGTTGAAAGCTAAAACATGAATTTCTTAATTTAAAGCGAGCAATTTAGTAAAGATGGAGGGTGACTATCAAATTGAGATGTTACTAACAAGCTTCAAGGTTGGCGTAGTTTTATGGAAAAAATAGTTATTATAAATAAATTAGTTTTTGCGTAACGAGCAAGTTTAACGAGCCTCTCTATAGTTAAAAGTGCTTTTGATAGAGCATCTTGAAGTCGATGATTGAGCCTCTCAACAAATATACTAAAAATAATGAAATTGGGGAGTTCAGAATAATGTTGGAATAGCTCGACAAAAATAATTAATATCGCGTATATTGTTAACTTTGTTACTGTATTAGATAATGAGATTACTTTTTTAGGACCAAATTAAAAACATATTAAGAAAATTTTAAGATTTATGAAAATGATATGGGATATGCACAAGATCTTAACATGAGTGGATTTTCAAAACATTATCCACCATAGATTGGCCCCTAGTTCTAATAAAATTTTTATATGGATTGTTAGATGGCTCCATGAATTCCAATGGTTAAACATATTTTTCATCCTTCTATTAATTCAATAGACAATGATGGGACTGCAAAAATGTTGGTCATCACTAATGAAAAGTGTCCAACAATCAAAATGACAATGGGATTATAATTCCTAATATAACCCTAAATGACCTATAAACATCATATTTTGTGCTAAATGACATATTTTTTTGTCATTTATAAGACCCATTAGTTTATGACAGGACACAATCATTTGATTGAGGCCTCCCTTCTCAGACAAAGGTATTGAACTTCACCTTATTCCAGATCCATTTTGGATCTTTCGTACATGTACTTGGATATAGCGGTCCTCTGTGTTATTTCCCCAAATATAGCAGGTTTGAATATATTACTCTTTGGATTCACTCTTGTTTTTCTCTGACATCCGTGTTTTGGAAAAGTTGACATAAATATTCAAAATATGGGACTAAAACCCAATATGACAAAATATGCAATAAAACTTCTCATATATATAAAATTTTTGCACAGTTTCTATTTTTTTTTATTTCTTAAAGGTTATTTCTGAAAATTTAAAAAAGGTTTAAATATAATTATCATTTTACATTCAAGTCCTGTGATGAAAGAAGCTGACTTTATCAAAGTCTATCCATTTATGAGGAAGGTAATTGACTTCCTGCTCCATTCAAACTATATGAATTAGAATAATATTGTTAATAAGTCTTCAACAAATGGAATATTTACATACATACCACTGAATTCTTATGTATTTACATATCCAACACCCTAAACTTCATATTTTACATGTATTATATGATGCTTATTTATGCATGAAAAATATATCTTAATTTGTAAAAGTTAAAATAATGATACCTTTGATATGTTATGAAAGATTTTGAGTGATATAAATGTGCAAAGATTAGGGGTTGGATATGTAAATACATAGGAATTGGGTTGTGTGCATGTAAATGCTCATAAATTTATAATTAAATAGGAATATCATAATTTGAATTGAACTAGAAAATAATTGTATTTTCTTCAATAATATAAGTTTTAGAAATTTATTATTTTATATATATTAAAAAATTAATTTGTATTTCTATAACAAAACATCTATTTGTAGAGGCAAACCTAACATTATTTTACTTTTTTTTATAAGTATTGAGCGCAAAAATATAATCATGGTTAATAAAATCACTTAATTGTCGTGAACCACCACTGATTATCATCGACCACCGCCGAACGCCGTTGACGACGACCAATCACCGTCAACCACGATCGACTGGGAGCCATTGGTCGACATTGTAACTTGGAAAACCTAATAACTCTTTCCTATATGTGGGACAAGAAGTCTATGTAATCATCAACATATAATGATTTTTTTCAAGTGGGCCAGATCCCGTTGTTTTTCTCTTTATGGATTTTTCATGTAAGAACTTATGGTGTCATTATTGGTTATTTTCTTTTACCTGAGTGTGTACTGAAGTCTCGTGCAACGCTATGACAATAATTCATTATTTAACTATAACGAATTTTCCAGCACCGATCAATTTTATATATATTAAAAAAAAACAAGTCTAAACAAAATGCTTCTCTTCTTAACAATGTGAAATGATTTTTTTATTTTTTTCATAAAGTATAATAATTATTTAATCAAGATTTAATTAACACGTGTCAATTGATTAATTGCCTCCACCAACCCATAAGGCTAATTCAAATCCACCTTCAAATTCTCCTTTCCTTTTGTCAAAGGTTGGTCTTTATTTTCTTAAACTTTATTGAAAGTTTAAGATAGTAAGAGGGAATCCCTCTTTTGAACTCAATATTTGTTTTTAAAAAAATTATTTATTAATTGCACACAAATAAAAAATAAATTAAAATATAAATTAGAAGGGATAATTACATGAAAGCCATTCGAAATATTGATATTTACAAATCAAGCACCCAGACATTTTTTTAGTATTGAATTGATGCATTTATGCGTGTCATAATCAAATCATTTGAGAATTTAATAAAAAAAAAATGGGATTGAGGTTTTATCGTAAATTTTGATGTTTATGTTAGAATTTGAATATTGGACGAAAGAATGGTGCTTAATTTGTAAGTAGTAATGTTTCGGGTGCTCTGTGTAGAATTACATTAATATATATTTATTAGAGGAAAAAAAAAATTCACTGCTAAATTTTGAATAGGATTAATATGTTTAATGCTGAATTTTATTTTAAAATAAATATAATATAAAAATTTATTAAATTTACATTAAAATATCTGACAAATTTATAATCAAATCGACTTTTTCGATAAGACGAATCCAACGAGTTCAAGATTGCTTAATTTAGTCTTTATTAAGGCAATTAAATACGGATAAAATATTACCTGACTAAATTGATGACTCTAAACCGTCCAATGGAGTGGTCAAGATTAATGCAGTGTAGGTTCTTACTCTCTTCATGCATGAGGACTTGGACCCATAGAAGAAAACTGATGGTGCTCCAATCTCTTAAGGGTTGTGAGCTCATGGCCAATGCTGCCGCTGAACAACCACTATCTGACAACCACCATCGCCACCATAGGACCACCACCATCTGGCGGCCACCATCGCCACTGGACCACCGCTACATGACCACCACCGTCACCATCCTGGAACCACCTCTGTCTAGTTGTCACCGTCAGCAAAACATCATTGCCCGACTACCATTGCTCGGCCACCACTTTTGCTATTATCAAGTCCTGGTTGCTAGACCACTGTTGGCCAACCCCACTGTTGTCCCCATGCGGACCATCGCTGCCTGATCGCCACCATAGCTGCAATTGAACTACTATAGTATGTTTGTTACCACCACAAGACAATCACTGCCCAGCCACCACTGTTATTGTCGGTCGACCACCGTCGTTGGGTCCCTGCCACCACCATACCTCCATTGCCTAACCATCATTGTTGCCACCACCATACCATCACCGAGAGACCCACACTGCTACAGATACTGTCATAAATTTTTTTAGCACACAACGTCTACTGTCGGTCTTTCTTCACAATAGCCGAGTCATTGCCACTTACTTAACCTATCTCGACACTCCCCATGAAAAAATCACTTTAATGACCCCCGCTTTTTGTAATATTGCTTTCGGTTAATTAAAAGTCGTTTGAGCCTTATAACCTACATCGACATAGTGGAATCACTGCCCCTATGGGTTTTCCACATATAAATTATGATTGTTATCTCTTTCTATTTTTCTCTCTTATCTATGCATGTATCGAATATTTATACAATATTAAAACGTCAATATATCACTTTACTAGCATGAATTTACCGGCACTCAACAGTTTTCACTCATTTTTAAATAAACATAACAACTTAAAAGTCATAGTCAATGAGCAAATTTTCTTATGAGGGTTGACAGATTGATCAATTCTTTTTTTTAAGCTAATATATTTTAAAACATTAAACTCTTATTACATCATTACTTTTAATGATTAATTAGAGTATATACACAAATACAATTGTACAAAATTTTTTTTTCTTATTGAACCAAGCCAACCTACTTAAATGGCTGAATCGAGCCCATCCGCTGAAGTGACTAAATCAATCCCACATGCTGTAGTGGTTGAATCAATCCAACCAATCAAAGTGGTTAAACTAGACGCACGTGTCAAAGTGAGTGAATTGAACACATATGCCAGAGTGGTTGAATCGAGTCCACTGATCGAACCGAGCTTTTTTATCGAAGTGGTTGAATCAAGCCCACCTGTCGAAGTGGTTAACTCAAGGCCACCAGTTGGAATAGTTGAATCAATTTCACATGCAGATCCAATCATATTCATTCTCCTCAAAAGAACAGTTTAGTCCACATATATGAGTGCGGCTATCAGAGAATGCTATGATGACTACTAAGAACATCCATTGATCTATTATTAAAGGTGCGGGCCAACTCTTGAGGACTCGAGTTTTTCGCTGGGGCGTCATGGATGGATGTCGTACTGACAACACCTGACATCCACATCACATTCAGTTCATTAAAACACTACGGTACTAGTTGCATTATATCAACTATTTTATTGTCTTTCTCTCTTGTGTATAAAAGAGAAAGAAAATGAGAGAAAATGGGATCTCCATCTCCCACCCTCCCTCCCTCTAAAATCTTGTAACTCAGGGAACCTCTGAGGAGCCCGGCTTCTCCCTATCACCTATGCATACATTAAAAAAGGGGAATTTATATCCATACCACCCACTTCTTATGTATTTACATATTAGATATAAATATAAATATAAATATAAATAAATTTATATATA
This sequence comes from Papilionanthe hookeriana x Papilionanthe teres, assembly GCA_022702705.1. Taxonomy (NCBI): domain Eukaryota; kingdom Viridiplantae; phylum Streptophyta; class Magnoliopsida; order Asparagales; family Orchidaceae; genus Papilionanthe; species Papilionanthe hookeriana x Papilionanthe teres. The sequence goes on from CM040421.1 coordinate 40,639,379, forward strand.
TATATATATATATATATATATATATATATATATATATATATATATATATATATATATATATATATATATATATAACTCAATCATACCTATCACAAGCAAAGAGGACATCCACCTCCCAAATTAAACCCACGAGCTTCCCTCTAAAGTTTAAAGTTCAAAGCACATCACGAGCCCAAAAGAAGGTGCATCCCCATTAATTCGGCGTACAAATAGCAACCTCCGCCCGCTTTTTATTTTATTTTATTTTTATTTTAAAGAAAATAATAAAGTAGAAAAGAAATAAAATAAATTTAATAAATCTAAAAAAACCGGAAAAGGAATCAAATAAGGTGGCCTAAGTTCCCTCCTAACGGCATCCCAAAGTCGTCAGCCAGCGTACTTCTGTCGCCCATTTCCAGAAAGAACGAAAATCTATTCCGCATTTCACCCTCTACCGCACCCACCATTCAGATTACAAAGATCTTCGTCGCTATTTTGGTAATTCGCGCGTGCATTTTGTGGAAAATTAAATTATTTACATTGAATTTGTTGCGTTTTTATTAATTTGGAAATTTACATGCATTTCATTTAAGTGTTACCAAGTCTACATCAAGGTCTGTTTACACGAATCTTGAGAAAATTTCGACGGATAAAAAATAGAATACTTAAGAACCTATCTGATTGGGTGCAAAACCACTATACCAATATTGGAGGACAACCGAATGAAGATCTTCTGAACGAAAGACTATAGTCTATTGAGCCGAGCGAAGACAGCGACTTGCCTCTCGTCAATTCAGCTATCTCACGAACACTCTTGAGATTTCTCACGATCAGTCAACAACTAGCCACAACATAACCACATAGAGCATCCATAAAGAATCAGTTCATCGAGAAGTAAGTTTAGATTACAGTGATTCACCCTTTTCCCATGGTCTAGCTTTACTATGCGATAGGAGTTTCCTATCTAATGATCAATAGTTGGTAACCAGATTAACATAGCTAACTGTTAAAACTAAATCGATCAAGTTAAATCTCGCCAACTTGAAGATCATTAATGGTGACTGGCAAACCCAACTCAGTGAAGGTGAACGAAGTCGAGCCAGGACCTACTAATTTCAGTTGACCGAGCGACAAGAAAGTCAAACCAAGGTCTCATACATGTTAAACACATAAATTATCATGTAACGTTTTCATTAAAACAACAACAGACACGTGATTTCATATATTGTACCCCCTCCTTTATAAATAAGAGTCATTTCATGAGAAATGACTAATCAATAACTCATATTATTGTTTATTATTATGCACTCTCCCTCTTACGCTCTATTCATTGGGTATGATTCACGGATAAATCATGATTCAATATAGACTATGCATGAAAAAAATTGTATTTGACTTTAAAAGATTAATATGTAAATATGAAATTGTTGATGTTAGATTTGCAATTATGTGTGTAAATTTGTGCCTGATTTATTAAACAAATTGAAGTGGGAGTGAAACAAATTAATAAAGGGAGAAGTATCTTTGTGAAAATATCCTATTTAGGAAGGCCCCTTGCAATTTTCTTGGAAAATTAGATAATGCCATTAATATCTACATTATTTCACTCATAATAACAAGCTACAATATTTATCCATATCATGATATACTTATTAGAAATTTAATAAATAATAATAAATAAAGAAATCCAGTGATTTCATTGTTACACTTTTCATGCGGGATTAATACGTGGTATTCTCTAACCGCATTACTACTTGACACGTGCACTTACGTTGTAAGACCGACCTGCCCCGCGATAAGTTTTGTCGCGTTAACGCTCTATTCCTTCGTGATTCACACAACAAATTTGTATTCACCACGAAAACTTCAATTTCTATATTTACATGTCACAATATCTATTCATGAACAAGTATATTTCACTTTATTAAAGTTAAATTAGTAACAAGCGAAGTATAGATATTAGATATGTATGTACATGAAAAATTGGTTATAAGTATGTAAATGCCTTATAATTTTAACATTTATTATATCATTCTCTCTAAACCACTTCTTTTTCTGATTAGAAGTTTAATTTGATTTTTAAAACTTTGGTTAAAGAAATAATAATATGGTAGATAGAGTGGTTGTGTTGTTCAAATTGTTTGTTTTAATTTGTCAAACTGATGACTGACTAAAATGAATACAATCCCTATTTTGTAACATCTGATGAGAATTCTTGTCTGCCACCAACCATAAGTTGATGGACTATTATTCTTTATGATACAATATTTGATAAAGATATAATAAAAGTGATTATATGTGATAATATCATGCCTATGATCAGTTTAAGTAACACAAATGCACTATTCATTAGTAATGATTACTCGGTTGAAATAGAATAAAAGTTGAAGCGAGTGACGACAGGTGTTCTGCAGATTGAACTATTCCAAGCGGATCACACGTCATTTGATAAAGCTCTACAAGAATAGATGAGGATCCACGGAAGATGACTGAGAGACAACAGACAAATGATCAGGGATTGATCGAGCCGCCTACCAAGGGTCAAGTGACCAAGAGGCTAGCCGAACCAGAGTCCGGTCTGCTGGAAGATTGCTCAAGTAGAGGCCGATTGATAAAACACGACCTACCGAATATTCATCAATTTGAGGGCATGAAACTGATTAATTGGGGGTCAGCCAATTGAGGTGAGTCGGGCGTAAATATCATTTCACATTATTCTTAGTCTCCTATGTATAGAGGAGCATTAAGTGTAATAGAGGTTGTTAAGAAAAAAATAAAACAAGTCTTTATCCCATTAAGTGTGGTTGGCTACAAGAATTGAGTCCTATTGAAATAGAGGTTATCAAAATCACATACAAAAAGGCCTCATCCCTCTCTCGTCTTTCTCTCTAGAACTTTGGCTTCAACAATTATAAAAGTAAATATCAGACCTTAGGTGTTAGTGATATGTAAATATATAAGAATTGTGTGTCATAAGTTTAATATTATATATCAAGCCGTTATTACTTATCTTATTATTGTTATTGTTAATCTCATCAATGTTTTACTCTTTAATTGTCTTTACAGACATCTATTTCCTCTATCTCTCGTGTAAAGTCACCCATAATTCTCTACTTCATTCTCCAAAGATCCATGGCGGATTCTGAAAATTAAGATTTTGTTCTTGACTATTAGATCCAAATGTGCATAGGGGATACAAGAATTAGGGAAGGGTGCGATGTGTGCATCCGAGTATGACCAAGCAAATTTAAAAAGTTTGTGATAAAATGGGCTTATATTACCATATGGCTAATGTCAAGCTAATGCCTATGTAATGGCCAACTCCATATATTATTCTGGGTGATTATGACGAGTCCAGAGAAGAGAGGTGAGGCCAAAATATGTGCTAATTTGGGACACAAAATCAAGCATGACAATTAGGCTCTAATTTGGTGAAATTAGACATGGAATTAGTCATATGAGGTTTAATCATGTTTAGTTGAACCTAAGTAGCCAAGTAGGGGTCTAATTCACCTTCATACATTAAGGCGTGATCTAATTTAGTCTTCTAGTAATTTGCATTCACTTGGAAGAGATTGTCCAACCTTAATCACCCTAAGTTAATTTGGTTTATATGCTTCAAATGGCTAATCAAAGCTTAATCAATGCTTATATAGATAATAGAAATCAAACACAAAGAGGCTTAAGAGTAAGCTTAGCAATCGCAAATCTATCACAATAAATTGCTATAAGATTTTATCTATTAATGGAAACATAAAAATACTTAAAAGGGATGGGTCAGAAATGTAGAGCATGAAATGTTTAAGATAACTATCATTAATTAAGAGAGTTAAATAAGAAGTTAGAGAGGTAAGAGGAGATGAGTGATAAAAATTAATTAAGATTAACATATGAAGTGAGGGAACAAATATTATATTATGACTTACATCTGGAGTCCAATGGTAGGGTGTCACGTGTCAGGTGGGCCTCACTGTCATACAATCTGATTGTTTTGAGTGTATGACAGTGGGACCAACTTTATACTTTAAAAAAATAAAAATAAAAAAAATAAATAATTTGCATGAGAGGGTGCAAAATGATGGTCACAACTCAGGTGCACAATTCTCTTCTCAAATACCCGTTCCCCAATACACATCTTTCCCTTCCTTCAACCAAGCAAGGAGCAGACACCCAAAAACCCTCCTCCCCACTTCTTCCCTCTCATGGCTGCTCTCCTCCTCCTCCTCCTCCTCCTCTCCTGCTCCCTCCCATCCCGCCCATCCCTTGCATTATCCTCCGATGCCATCCTTCTCCTTCAAAAGATAAAACCTGCTCTTCAGAGCCCCTCTTCTTCTTCTTCTTCTTCAGAAAACCTCCAGCTTTCTTCCTGGAACACATCCTCCCTTCTCTGTTTCTGGCGCGGCCTCTCATGGTCGTACGCCGACGGTTCCCCACTTCTCTGCAACCTCCCATCCGTTCGTTCTAATCTCTCTCTCTTCTACGACCCCTCTCTGCAACTCATCTCCATCCACCTCCCCGCCGCCGCGCTCGCCGGTTATCTTCCCCGCGAGCTCGGACTATTCTCCTCTCTGCGTTCCCTCAACCTCGCTGTTAACTCCCTTTCCGGCTCAGTACCTCTCGAACTCTGCAACTCCCCTTCTCTCTCCGACCTCGATCTCTCCGGCAACATCCTCACCGGCTCTCTCCCACCTTCTTTATGGAACCTATGCGACCGCCTCCTCTCGCTCCGCCTTCACGGAAATGCTCTTTCCGGCGTTATTCCACCTCCGGCAAACTCCAATTCATCCTGTGAGAATCTCGCCGTGCTTGATTTCGGAAGTAATCGGCTCACAGGTGAGTTTCCTTCCTTCTTCGCTGGATTCCATGGTCTTGTTGATCTCGACCTCAGCAGCAACCGCTTCACCGGCGAGATTCCAGAGTCCATCTCGGAGCTCTCCCATCTCCAAAAATTGAATCTTTCATTCAATAATTTCTCTGGGAAGGTCCCAGAGAGCTTGGGGAGTAAGTTCACCACCACAGCTTTTGAAGGTAACTCTGCAAGTTTCTGCACCAATTGTTCGCCGGACTCCGGCGAACTGAGCGCCGGCGCTAAAGCTGGTATCGTCATCGGTTCCATGGCTGGAGCCGTTATTCTCGCCTCCGCAACCATTGGGTGGGTACAGGGGAGGAAACGGAATAACAGATCGAGAGGAATAGAGGAGGATGAGATGGAGATGCAAGAAAAGGGGAACAGCAATGGCGATGGAAAGCTGGTTGTTTTCGAGGGCGGCGAGCATCTAACTCTTGAGGACGTTCTTAACGCCACCGGTCAAGTGGTGGAGAAGACGAGCTATGGAACCGTATACAAAGCTAAGCTCGCTGATGGCGGCAACATTGCTCTGCGTCTACTCAGGGAAGGAACCTGTAAGGATTTATCTTCTTCTTCCCCTGCAATACGTCAGCTCGGCCGTGTCCGCCATGAAAATCTCGTTCCTTTAAGAGCTTTCTACCATGGGAAGAGGGGAGAGAAGCTCTTGATCTACGATTACTTCTCAAGCAGAACTCTGCACGACCTGCTCCACGGTATGAACTAATCACTCCATTTAATCCTCAGATTTCAAAAAATCTGATCTTTTTGCGATTTCTGTGTTGCAGAAATCAGACCAGGAAGACCTGCGTTGAGCTGGGCGAGGAGGCACAAGATAATCCTTGGCGTCGCAAGGGGGCTAGCTTACCTCCATGGAGGTACTGAAACTCCCATCACTCACGGCGCCGTTCGATCGAAGAACATAATCGTCGATGATTTCTTTGTGTCGAGACTAACGGAATACGGTCTCGATAAGATCATGATCCCTTCCATTGCCGATGAGATGATTGCTTCAGCAAAAGCAGAGGGCTACAAGGCGCCGGAATTGCAGAAGATGAAGAAAAGCAATTCGAGAACTGATGTCTATGCATTTGGTATACTTTTGCTTGAAATTTTGATAGGGAAGAAGCCGGGGAGAGGAGCTCGGCCCGGGGAGTGGATCGACTTGCCGGCATTGGTGAAGGTGGCAGTGCTCGAGGAGACAACAATGGACGTGTTTGATATAGAGGTGCTCAAGGGGATAAGGAATCCATCCGAGGAAGGGGTTGTGCAAGCATTGAGACTTGCCATGGGGTGTTGTGCGCCGGTGCCTTCGGCGAGGCCGGACATGAATGAGGTTGTGAGGATTTTGGAGGAGAACAGGCCGAGGAATAGGTCGGCCCTTTATAGCCCCGCCGACACCATGAGTGAGATCGGTACACCATTTTGAGGAGCTTTGTGAGCTGCCATTGATCTTTGGTAGAAGTTTCAGAGGTAAAAAGGTGATGATTTGAATTCAAAACCTTCTCATCTTTTTTTTTAGCTATGTTGGACTTAATTTATGGCTGTTTTGATATAAAAATCATAAATTTTGTCTAAAAAAAGAATATTTTTAGCTAATTGTTGCTTGATTTGAGATATAGGAGCAGAGAGTAGAAACTAGTTCAATGTTACTGTTCATTTGGAGAGTTAGGTGTAATTGAAGCCATGATTATGCAGAAGATTAATTGAGATAATTCAATGTAACACTGACTCTTTATGATTTATATTGTATTATAATGTTTATCAAATGAGATTTGCATTATTCTATGCTAAGTGCATGCTCCCATTGCCTTTTTATATAGGCTTGAGTGAGGATCACTTGAAGAGAAAAAAATTTGGGTTCTTATTTAACTCCAAAACCAAATTTTTATTTGAATCAAAATAAATATAGTTGTTTTATGTATTTATTATATGTTATGATATAAGAAATATATATTATTTATCAATTTTACATTAAATATTTTTATGTTTATGAGTTATAAAATCTTTTTGCCTTCTAGAAATGGTTATAAAGTCTAGGGGTGTAAACGAACCGAACACGAACGAACAGAGCTCGTGTTCGTGATCGGTCCGTTTGAAATTAAATGTGTTTGAAATAGAACTATTTGAAATTGTTCGTAGGTTCATTGTTCGTGTTCGGTTTGATTTGTTCGAACTTAATTTGAATTGTTTGTTGTTTGAATTGTTTGAAATCTTTTAAATTTGTTTGTATTGTTTGAATTGTTAAAATGATAATAAATTTTAAGATAAACTTTATAGGATTTAATTTTTTAAAATAAGATAAATTTTTAGAGTTGTATAATTCTTTTTAAACTATGATAAAATTTTTTTGTATATAATTATTTTAAATTATTTTATATTTCAAACAATAACAATTCAAACACGATCAAATACATGAGTGTTCGTTTTTGGTTCGTTTATAAACCAAAAAAAAAAAAAAATGTTCGTGTTTGTCTCGTTTACTTATCGAACGAATCAAACACAAACTCTCTGGTGAGTCAAACACGAACTGTTCGGCAACAACTTTTTTGATAGCCCTAATTAAGTCCACTAAGTTCTATTTAAATTCATTAATTTAGTTGAAAAAATGTCATATTTTTGGATTGATTCAGGCTCTATATTACATTTATGTTTCAATAACTAATATTTCAAAAATAAATATGCAACAAAAAAAATTTAAAGGGATTTTAATATTATATTGTTTATAAAGTTTTATCATTACTGCAGCTGCATTTTATTAATAAGTTCTTGAAAATAATCTCTCGTTCAGAAAACTGGTGATTATTATATATATATATATTTATAGAAAATTCAGATTGTAGTTAGAAAGCTGTCATTCCACGTAGTCAAGAACGATGTGAAAATACTGATTTCAACAATTTAAAAATATTATCTTTTAAAAAAACCGTCAAAAAATAATTTCTCCAAATACTTCAAAATGGACAGCGTCCAATAAGCTGGTCCTAAATATTGAAATAGTGTGCTTCTTTTTAGCTTGTTCTACGTTTTGTACAGCCGTGGAGCAATTTGGGCACTTTCAAGAAGAATCTATAAAATCTGCTTAAAAATTTAATTATTTTGCACTATTTTCACTGTAAATAAATAAATAAATAATTTTGAAATTGCTGTCACTTATTTTGTACTTCGGGGGACAAATTTGTTGGGCGAAGGAAGAAAACTGTAATTATGAAAAATATTTATTTATATATATATATATATAAATAGAAGAATCATGATGAACCTATTCAGAATTGTTCCCCGTGCTTTTCATTATTATTTTTTTGTAATTTTATAATTTGAGGCATTATAATGCCTAATTTAATGATTAGATTAAGTATGTAATATTCACTAGGAAAAAAAAAAACGTTATAAAAGGGTATATATATAATTCTAAATTTTTGCAGGGATAAATTTGAAAATTTAATAATTATTATCATTCTTTGAACTTTTTTTTAATAATTATTTGGTATCATTGCATCCAAATGAATGAAATAATTTCATTGTAGTTGTTTGTGAATGGGTAACATCTCAATCTTTCTACTAAAATATATATTGAGAATCGAACTTTTTGAGTTCGCGTGCTCTTATGTATTGCGATTGAAGTTTAGAATCACATATATTGTTCATGGGTTCATCTTTTCAACAAATAATAATAATAATAGAATATTAAACGAGTTTCAAACTATGAGTAGTTAGGACGAACGAGTGTTCAATAGCTTATCGAAATCATTTTGAACCTATTATAAAGTGTAAAAAATAGTCTCAAGATCGTTTTAGTCTCAGAGTTTATAGAAGTATCAAAATAGTCTCACATCCTTCGTAAGGACTATTTCAATCTCAATTTAAAGGGTTTGAAAATTAATTTGATATTCTTATAAATTTTAGTACTAAAATGATATATATAGATATAATTAGGAAAATGACAAATAGGTCCTATAGAATGTTAGGTATTGCAACAGGAGAGGTCCTAAAGGTGAAAGAAAAGTATGTAAAATACTATTTGAGATGGCAGCTTTTGCATCGGATTGACATTTTATCGCTGGCGGGACTGAGCAGCAGAAGAAGAATGGGCAGACATTGCTTCTTCCTCTTATCTTGATTTGATTGATGAAATTCAACTGTCATGTCATCTTTTTTTTTATTTCTTTTTTGGGGTAATAATATTAATGGGAAGATTTACATATATGCCCCTCAATTCCTATTTATTTACATTTCTAACCACTAAATTTCAATTTTTTTACTTGCATCATGAAAATGCGTATTTAATTTTTTGAAAAGTTAAAAAAATTATGATTTTTTTGAAGTGATGTAAAAATATTGGGGGTTTATTTGTAAAAATTAAAATTTAGTTGTTTGAGAAGATTAAACCATTCGAAATACTGTTAAGATCTAATTAAATTTAATGAATATTATAGTTAAGTTCATTAATAACTTATTTTTATTATATTAAAAATAAATTTTATAATATTTTCAAAAAAATATTGAAGTTATAAATTTTTTTGCGAGGGACCGACATCAAATTTTATAACCTTCATTTTGATTTTCAAAGGGCTTTCTTCTCTTTAGTGATTCTTTCGGTCCTATGCGACATTTTGTTTTAATGTTTATTCTTTTATATATTATTGTTCAATAAAATCTAAAAAAATATAAGTTATGATCTGTCATTGGCTTTAGTCAAAAGAATCCAACAATTAAAGCTCGTTTCGTAAGATTCATGCTAGTGGAGTGATAATTTAACGTCTTAGTATTGCACGAAGATTCAATATGTACATATAAAAGAAAAATAGCAGGAGGAGACGCCATTATTTTTTACCGGGAAAAACCTAAGAAAGGGAAAACATAATTAGGCAAAGTCCATTCAAAGTGATCAAATATAAGATTGTAAGTACATAAGTTTGTTTGTTTGTTTGTCTTTTTTTTTTTTTTTTTTTTTTGAATTTGAGAATATGGAATTACAATGTTGATAGCCACGTATATATTATAATCATTTAAGTTTAATAGTTGTAATTGAGCTACAACAAATGTAGTTCTTGATGATAATAATAATAATGGGCCGCATAAGTTGTAGTTGATTGTTATAAAAAAGAGTGATAAACCATTAAGATTGGAGTAGTGGTTGTGATAGCGTCAATTGACCACAAATGTCATAGTTTGAAGGTGTAGTAGCAGTTAACTAGATGGGTCATAGTTGGTCATATATATCGTAGTTAGTAGTTAGTAGCATCAGTTGGCTAGAGAAGTCGTCATAGTAGAAGGCTGCAACAATAACAGTTGACTACATATGCTATAGTGCAAGGTTGTAAAAACAACAGTTGACCACAAAGTTGGTATTAAAAGATTGTAATGATAAAAACTAATCACATAAGCCGTAGTGAAAGACTGCAATTATAGTGATTGGCCATATAGACTATAGTGGGCGCCTGTAATTATAGCGGTTTGCCACATAAGCCCTAGCGGAAAGCTACAATAATAACTGAGCATATGAACTGTAATAGATTGCTACTAGAGCATCTGTTAATCACAGGGGATGTAGTGGAGTGTTATAATGATTAGTCATGTAAGTACTAGGGGAAAGCTACAATAATAACTGACCACATAGACCGTAGTGGGTCGCCGTACAAAGAGTCATAAAAGTTGGAAGTTGTAATAATGTCACTTGGCCACATAGGTCTCAGTTAATGCTATACTGGTTGGTGGTTGCAACTCTTTTCTCATGTATTGTTATTTTATGTCATAGACAACACCTATCAGTATATGACGTATAGAAAACTTCAAGAGTCCGGAGAAAGTTATTGTATTTGGAATACGATGGTCATAAGCAGTTGTCATTAGGAGTTATCGCTGGATGTATAACGTGACATTATATGTTGCACCGTATTAGGGATACCTTGTTGCACCATATTCAGGACACTTCATTACAACTTATTTGAGATACCGCGTTATGATGTAAATCAAAACACTTTGTTACACTGCATTTAGAAACTTAATAACATTGTATTCATATTACTTTATTGCACAATTTTTTTAGGATACAATGTTACACAAAGAGTTTGCCAACAATGGTTGGTAAGGGGTGGCTGATAGTGGTCGAAGGAGGCTGGCGGACGACTGCTACAAAAACTGAAAGTTAAGGTCAGATCTTGAGTTCATATCAACACAAAAATTTGACTCCTCTTTTGTTCTTAAGTGAAAAGAAGAGTTCTATTTATACGCTCAAAGGGATAAGCATTTTGATTATTTGGTGAATAACTTTCATAATCAATGAGTGAACAATCCACATTGATCTTCTTGATTATAAGAGGTTTTTTATGATTTAAGTCTTAGTGACCTCAGGATCAAGTGATATTGACCCTTTGAATTTCTCTCATCGAGACACTCGACTTGACTATAGATACATCAAATTTAGAGTTCATTTGACCCTTCAACTGACTAACCCAAAACGCTCAAATGTATTCAATTACTTGGTTCAAACTTGATTGAACTCGAATTGAACCAACTGCAGTACCATTGGGTTCGTCCTATCGAGAAGGTCAATCAGCTTGCTAAAATCGAAACTCCGAATAATTTTTTAATTTAAATCTCAACTTTTTCCACTAAAAAAAAACTTCGAGATTCATTTCAAATGATGAAATTCTGTTATGATAGGTCAAAACTTATTATGATCACATCAAATTTGAATTATATGTAATAAATATATACATTGACGGATGTAAAATTAGTCTTTCATTGTCAAATGACTCCGACGCATACAATTATATAAACCTCTCTACAAATGATTTAAATTATTTAATGAAGTGTTATTAAAATATTAAATACAAGTTTTGGTGCAAAAATATAAAGTAACATTATATTTATTTAAAAACTTATATTAAATATTGATATAAGTTTAATATATATTTTTAGCATATAGCACTCTTTTTTTATTTTAGAATTATTTTTTAAATTAAATAGAATGATAAGCAATGACCATAAAACAACCTAAAAAAATTAATGACAGCGGGCCCCACAAGAAGAACATCAGTTTGACCCTTTGCCCCTGAAATTGAACTGAATTTTCAACTGCTTAATTTAGCAAACGTCTTGAATGTCAATGTCAACATCTATTTTCAAATTCCCATATTTGAATTCTTATTACATTAAATTTACATTTGGTCACAATTTTTTTTTTTTCAATATATAAATATATATGGCATGGGTGAATCGGATAGCTGTTAACATGGGCAAATATTATATTCGGACTCCGCACGTAGAGTTACGTGCGGAGCCCAATTCATGAGAATCACGTGGAATTCCGAAATAACGTGGAATAACATGAAGAAATATTCATCGTGTTACTCCGCGGTTAGCAGTATTTTAGGTGGAATAATACGGGGAATAAGGTAGGGAATATTCCTCTGTGTTATTCGGCATTATTCAAGTGTTATTATGATGATATTTTAACACCACCACAAAAACACATCAATACTACCATAATAACAGTTGAATAACGCAGAATAACACGGGGGAATATTCCCAGTATTGCAATACTACCACAATAACACATGAATAATGCAGAATAACACGGAGGAATATTCCCCGCGTTATTCCGCCCAAAACATCGTAGTTACCGTGAAAGAACACGATAATATTCCTTCGTGTTACTCCGCGTTATTACAAGATTCTACGCGGCTCCCATGAATTGGGCTCTGTATGTAACTTTGCGTGCGGAGTCTAGATGTTATATTTTGCCGTTAACATGACATGAAATACATACCACATTCTTTATGTATTTACATATTTATCATCTTATATTTATAATATTTTACTTTTAAAAAAAAAAATTAAAAAAGAAAAATTGCAAACATATCTCACATCTAAATGTTTAATTTTTGCACAGCACTTTCATGTTTCTGCAAGAAAAAGTACTTCACCCTTCAGAGAATGTTAATAGTGCCATTTATCATACAGAAGAATCGTGTTATATATATAAATGCCTCTTTAAATAATTAAAAGGACTGAAATTTTTTTATATAATGTTAAATATTTATGGGGTTATACATGTAAATATCAAGGGGTTACAAGTGTAAATACATAAGAATTTTGTGGTATGTACGTAAATTTCTAATTAGGGCTCCTAGAACTTTGCTTAATACATAAACATTGCAATCAAGATTAAGCAAACCATCTATTTAATCAACATAGTTACAAATTTGATTTACTTAAAAACTTTTATTAAAAGCAGCTCATCATTAATTACCAATCAAATAATTCTCCAGCTTTATTACATAGTCTCTCTTCTTTTTATTATAGAAAAAATAGTCCAATTACCTGTGTGATTCTGGACGTTTAGGTTTGGTCTGGACGACTGCCTCAATCTTCTCAAGAACATCAGGCGTCAGCTTCGGAAGGACATCAAGAGCTTTCATGTTCTCTTTAATCTGATTTTGGAGCCAATAAAAGCAAGAGTGATTAGAGTGGAGATATAAATGAAATGATGATTAAAAAAAAGGGAGATTTACATGTATACCTTTACATTTCTAACATCTAAACTTAATTTTATATACATGCACGCCACCTTAATTATGCATGAAGAAGTGTAGATCACTTTTCAAAAGTTTAAATTGTGGTAATTTTGATGTCATATGAAATGTAGAAACTAAAGTTTAGGTGTTAAGAATTGGAGAGTATGAATGTTATGTTAGTGTGGAGCCCGGCTCAGTAAAAAAAAAAAAAAACAATACTTGTTTCCGCCTACTTTTCCTTCATATCGTTTCGCGAAACAGTGCAAGGGTTCTGCCATCCATTTTAAGCAACGTTGAAGGCAACGGAATAAAATAACACTTCTTTGACTTAGCCTCAAAGCTTACTTCGAGCATCTGAATTAATAAGAACATAAGAAATACATCCAAAAGTCTTAAGATGAGAAAATTGACCTTTTCAAGCAATTCACAATTTAATGAAACATATCGCCACCATGTTAATCAAAAAAATTGTAGTGCTGACCGCTTCTGCCCAGAAAGTAGGTGGTAGTCAGGTGTGCAATCTCATGCTTCTAGCCCGCTCATTAATGGTTCTATTCATGCGCTCTGCAACACCATTTTGCTGTGGTGTCCCTGGAATAATCTTCTCCATTCTAGTGCCATGAGCTACACAATACTCTTGAACCCACCATCAATGTACTCACCACCGTTATCAGATTTCAGACATTTTAATTTTAAGTCTGTCTCGGTCTCAACCATAGACTTCTAAGTCCTGAACATATTAAATACATCAGATACATGCTTCAAGAAATAAACTCATACCTTTTTGCTGTGATCATCAATGAATGTGACATAGTAACGAGAGTCTCCAAGAGATGTCACTGAGGAAGACCCCCACACATCTGTGTGTACAAGATCCAGCTTTCCTGCTTTTGGCGCCCTGCCAATTTTTAAGAAACTGACATTCCTTTGTTTCCTCATAAAACAACTCTCACATATGCCGAGATCAACTGACTTCAGTTCTGGTAGCTTGCATCTCTGCTTTGATTTTAATCTTCCTCTATTTGAGTTTATGTCATGTGATCTCTCTTTGGAATCAACATTTAATGTTGAACTCGAACCTGAGATCTCGCCAGAATCTTTCCTGCTAACCTCATTAGCCAAAATCAAATCACGAATATCATCATATTTCAATTTAGATTTACCTCCAGAATTACTGACAAATCTGCATAGAGGTAGTTCTCTATCTGCATCCTCTAGTAACCAAAATCCATGACATCAAATTTCTCGACCCCTAAAACCTTCACTTTATCTGCAACCATCTTCTTTCTCAGATCCAAACAAAACTCTGATACCCGTTGACTAAGGGCATACTATTTAGAACCAGTGTCGTGCAGCAGCTTTCAATGGTCTTCTAGCTTGAAGACAAGGATTTTGAGTTGCAAAGGTGGAGGATATCACATTTGAAGGAAAGGGGCGATGCCGCCAGTGAAGGATATCAATTTGTGGAAAAAGCTGATGCTGCCAGTGTACCGGTCTTCAAGTGGGAGATTTGTTAGTATGGAGCCCGATTCAGTAAAATAAATAAATAAAATAAAAGCAATACCTGTTCCCGCCTACTCTTCCTCCACTTCGTTTCACGAAACAATGCGAAGGCCCTGCCATCCATTTTAAGCAGCGTTGAAGGCAAAATGAATAAAATAACACTTCTTTCTCCTCCTTTATGATTTGGCTTATGGTGAGATAAAAGAGCTACTCTTTGTTTTACAAATTGGAAGAACCCAAGAACCCCAATACTCGAAGAAGAGAGAGAGAGAGAGGGAGGGGGCCGTATGCACAAAGAGCTTTTCTGGCTTGCTCCCGTTCTTTCTTTGGCAAGGCTGCTCTCGGATAGTGAGGGAGAATAGAAAGGGAAGAAGTCTCCGCTTCCATTTGTGTTGACTACGGCGTGAAGCATACGGGAAGAAGAAAATACATCAACTTTATAATTCCTTGAAGTTGAGATAAGTGTTTCTTGTAAATTGAAATATTATTGTGTAAAATTCCTCGAGTAATAAAATACTTTACAAATCCGTGGACGTAGGCAAAAAATATTGCCGAACCACGAAAATATGTGTTCGTTTATGGTGTGAATTTTTCTAGTTCCTTATTTTCGCTTCATCGATCGATATATATATATATATATCAAAACATGTTTACGCTCCCATTAAAAAAAAAGGGGGATTTACATACATACCACTCAGTTCTTAGTATATATCATATCTAACATTCCAAAAAATTGGTTTCTTGGAGCGAGTCTTGCCCTAACCTAGTTCCGTTCTTTTTCTCTAAGATTTTGCTTGTATCTTACAGTTTGATCGGGATATTCTCTATCCCGTCTTCCAAATGGCTTCGCATGCTCCTTCCTACAGAGATGCGGTCGCTAGTGGTTCTTTGTCCGA
This sequence comes from Papilionanthe hookeriana x Papilionanthe teres, assembly GCA_022702705.1. Taxonomy (NCBI): domain Eukaryota; kingdom Viridiplantae; phylum Streptophyta; class Magnoliopsida; order Asparagales; family Orchidaceae; genus Papilionanthe; species Papilionanthe hookeriana x Papilionanthe teres. The sequence continues at coordinate 40,655,125 of CM040421.1, forward strand.
TGGAGATGTTTTGTTCCCGGAGGAATTTCAATCCCTCATGGTGCATAGTGATGCGGTGGGGTTTTTGAAAATGGCTGGTCGCAAAAATGGTAAACCTGCTCTTTTCTTTACTAAGGAAGGTACAAATATTCTTCTTGAGCCTTTAAGATGTACTTTGATCGGTAAGTTTGCATACGGGCCATCCTAAGATTGAGGTTATCCGGAAATTTTTTGCTGATTTTCGTTTTAGTAATGGTTGGAAGGTTGGTTTAATTGATAATAGACATCTGATGATTCGGTTACAGACCGAATAAGATTATACTTCTTTATTTGCTAAGAAAGTGTTAAGCATTGAAAAGTTTTATCTTAAACTTCTTAAATGGACGCCTGATTTTAATCCGGCGTATGAAGCACCTATTGTTCCTATATGGACCCGTCTGCCTGGTCTCACTTTGCAATTTTATAATCATCATATTTTGCATTCGGTTGGTCATATTTTTGGGAAGCCTTTAAAAATTGATAAGCCTTCTACTAATCATTCTTGCCTTTATGCGGCCAAAATTCTAGTAGAAATGGATGTTACGTCTAGTTGCCCTGATTCGGTCTGGCTTGAGGATGCCAATGGGGGTTACTGGCAGAAAGTTGAATAAGAATTTGTGCCTCATTAGTGCACTCATTGCAAGATTTTTGGACATCTTTTTTCACGTTGTTTTCATGCCCATCCTGATTTAAAGAAAAAGAAAAATAGTTTTGATACCAAGTCTTTTGTTTCTTTTGCTACTAATACGAGCGATGTTCCTGAAGTGGCTGTTGATAATTCGAAATTATCTAAAGATAATTCTTTGATTTTTCCTCCTACTGTTAATGAAAGCATGCATTCTTTGCCGACTACTAGTGATGATTCTTTTGTTTTTTTGTAATTTTGATAAATCTTCAGTGACAAATTCTTGAACTGTCCTTCCTAATGATACTCATTCTGAGAATGGTAATGGAGTTGATTATCTAGTCACGATTGAGATTACTCCTAATAAATTGGTTTTATGTTCTGCTTCTAACGGGCATAATTCTTCTGTTGAGGTTAGTCCCTCGACTGGACTTATTGTTGTGGGAGGCATTCTTCTAAGAAGGTGGATCATGGTGCTACCCCTGATTTTTTAAATTTAAATAGACAGATTGTTTTGCATTCTAATGAGATCGTTGAGACTAATATTGCTCTTACTAGTTTTGAATTAGAGGAGAGTTGGATTATTCAGAAATCTTCAAAGAAAAGGAAATTTCGTGGAAGCAAGGAGCTTAGCCAGTTAAATCTTGGTAACTGTTTACCCTTTTCTAAAGAGAAAGTGGTTGATCCTCCCGGTTCTGATTCTTATTATGGTAAATCTGTTTCTTAATGATGTTTAACTCTCTGGTTTGGAATGCTAGAGGCATTGCTAAATTGAATGCTTCTAATAGGTTGAAAAGTTTAATTCGTACTCATAAGTTTTTATTTTTTGGTATTTTGGAGCCTCTTGTTGCGATTGCCAATAATGAGGTTTATTTCAAAAGATTTGGGACTTATAAAGCTTTTGCTAATCTTAATAATAAAATTTGGTTTTTCTAGAAGGATACTATTCGTATTGAGATTCTTGTTAATCACAATCAGTTTCTACATATGCGTATTCATTATCTTAAGGATTCCTTTCCTTTTTACTTTGGGGCCCGTTTGGGGCCGCTTATTGGCTGCGATGGCGGTACGAAAAAGCCGCATTCCTGTTTGAAAAACACATTGGCAGGTGCGTAATGTCGCTACTCCCATAAGCACTTCTTCGTTTTGTTCAGAAGAGGCGAAGCTGTGAAGGGCTTGCGTTCCGCGTCCGCTTCGCGCGTTAGCTGAAGATTTCCTACAGTGCCCCCGCCCTCCCCGACCTTCGGTTCCTTCGTCCTCACGGAAAGCGGAAAGCAGAAGCCCTAGCGGGCGTCCTCTGTCGATCTCCATCGCACCCGATGCCTCCATCGCAGCGACCAAATTGCTCAGCGGCGAGCAAGGCTGGCAGGAGATTCAACACGCGACCAAGACCTCTGCAATTGGACGAGACCGCCGCCATCGCCACCATCAAAGGTTAAAGTTTTTCGAGTTAAATGGGGAAGGCAAAGAAGGGAAAGAACCGCCTGGACAAGTTCTACCATCTTGCAAAGGAGCAAGGCTATCGATCTCTCGCGGCCTTCATGCTCCTCCAACTCGATGCCAAGTTCCGTTTCCTTCCCACAGCACGTTCTGTGCTCGATCTCTGCGCCGCTCCTGCTGGCTGGTTACAAGTTGCCGTCCGTCACGCCCCGGTTGGCTCGTTCATTCTCGGCGTTGATCTCGTCCCATACGCCCCATACGCCTTATACGAAGCACGCACACCATTGCGGAGGATATCACCACCCCTCGATGCCGTGCTGCCATCAAGCGACTCATGGATTCAAACGGCATAGCCGTCTTCGATGTTGTTCTTCACGATGGATCGCCGAATGTTGGTGCTGCTTGGGGAAAGGACGCGACGATGCAGTCCGCACTTGTGGTTGATTCCGTTCGTCTTGCTACCAATTTCTTGGGCCCCAATGTCATTTTCCTTACCAAGGTTTGTTTACTTAATTCGATTGCAGCATCTGTATGTAGATAGATAATAAATATAGAAAATCTGAACATTACAACCTGAAACTCTTTGTCATCAGCAGAGAAACGTGTCATTTTCTTCTGCAGTTGCTATCATAATGCTGAATGCGTCCAAGATGCAAAATAAAGTTAGGACAATTACATACATAAGAATTGCTCACAATAGCTAATGAATGTCAGATCATAAGAACCGAAACCCATTGTAACTGACAGACATGGCGGGCAGTATAAGGTAAGGTAAAAGAAAAAACGGGATTGCCGAATAGCTTTCAATATTTAGAGCCAGGTGGGTTGGGTTAGTATGTATACTCGTTTGGCGTGCCTCTAAGGGGCTGTATGGTAACAGATTTAACTAGAATATTAAGTTAACATTGCCAAAGAGAAATAAAAATCTCAAATTTAAATTCAGAATTTAATATATCCAGTTTCTTCTCAATTTATTCGCAAATTTGTCTTAAATCTCGGACACTCTAGATTCTGTTGTTGGCAGGATATAGTGAATCTAGATTTGCATGATTTACTACTGCTTCTAAATCCTTTATCATACAGCTCCAAAGATAAATATAAATATAATAAAAGGAGCCAAGGTAAATATACATCAAAGAAACTGAAAACTCATGTTGACCCGACACTCTTTATTTAAAAAGTCAAACCAATGCTTTGAAAATTTGTCATTGCTTGTTCAGTCCTTTTCAGGAAAGTAAAATTATTCTAGGATTTACTATTGTTGAGTAAATTCGTTATAGCTTTGAGCTCCTCTAGCTTTATTCGAATCTCCCTTTTCTCCTTAAAATCCATGTCGTGATATTACCACTCCCAATTATCCTTTGTCATCAAGCATTTTGTAGATTGCTACTGTTTTTAACAATCTTCATTATGGATCGCCAAATGCTAGTTAGAGCAGCATGGGGAAAGGATGTAAAAATGCAATTTATGTCTGTAGTTAATTCAATGGCATTAGCAGTTAACTTAACCTCGTAAAATGCTAAATTTTGGCTCCTACAAGCATTTTTCTAACTAATGTTTGTTCATTTAATTTGATTAAAATTAATTATATTGCCATTGGAAATTTAGATTCTATTTCGTCTGAAGAAGAAACAGAGCTGAAATGGAAAAAAAAAAACAAAAAGAGGTGGTTATGAAACTGAATTGAATTAAGTTCTCACCCACTTCTTTAGTTGAGGGAAATTCAGTGATTTTAAAACTTTCAGTGATTTTAAGCAGTAGAAATCCTTGCAATTCTTCTTTTCGTTTGTTGTATCCTCGGTGAATATTGCGTATGGTAACTCGTTTAAAACTTGGGAGTAAATTTTTTCATGCATTTCTTCATATTCATCTTTATTTTTTTTTTTAAGGAAGTGAAATTGGTCTCTGAACTGACACTTTGCAAAGGCCGGAGCTTAAGGGTGAGGAAGATGGAAATTTGGGTCCAAATCGAGTTTCCTTGCTAAGCTTGTGATTGAGATTTATGGTTTAATTTTTCTGGTAACTATTGGTTTGAGATTAGGTTGGGTTCTGAAACATTTGGAAGCAAAGGGCAATTTTTCAGCGTTAACAGGACAGGGCTTAGAAAAATGATATTCTTACATACAAGGCAAATAATGTTTCAGTTTATTAGAAAAAGAATGTTTCAGTTTAGGGGACTTCATGTTTGAGCAAAAAATATTAAATTCTGATTTTGGGCGCAGTTTGCGTTCGGAGTTCATGATGTTTCAATAATATTTTTTCATGTTTGAGGCTTATCTTGTCTGATAAAATGATGTATTTCTTGTTTCAGTTGTGCCTATGAGGATGATTATTGCTTATAATTTAAAGGGTATGGTCCATGCCTATGAGGATGATTGTTGCTTCCATGATTTAAAAATTTATATTTAAAAATATTTATTGTTAAATTTGAAATAAGATTTTATATCTTAATACAATTTTATAAAGAAAGAGTAGCATAAATTGTTATTTTTCTACAAACAACTGCATATAAGTAGTTTTCAAACCGCAGAAACCAAACAGCTCAACAACTTATTTATTTTAGGGGCATAAGAGTCATTTATTCATAAACAGCTGCGAATCAGCTGTTTTCCAAACGCTCAAACCAAACAGACAAACAGCTTATTCGAATCACTCAGCTATCGTCAGATTCTTAGAATAAGCGAACTTATCCGAATAAATCGAATAGTACGCATTGCCTCTAAATGCACTTATTACATCTTGGTTGTAACAAACAAGCTAGATTAGAGCTTTGGAATGCTCTTAAGGTTATCAATCCTTCTAATGAGGCTTGGGTTTTAGGTGGAGACTTTAACTTGCTTTCTTCTACTTGTGAGAAGAAAGGTGGGGTCTATCCTAAGCTTAAAACTATTGATGAATTTAATGGTTATATGCTGGATTTAGGTATTTTTGATTTAGGTTTTCATGGTTCTCCTTTTACTTGGCGTCATGGTAAAGTTGTTGAAAGACTTGATCGTTATATAGCTAATTCTCCTTGGATTAGTAATTTTTCTTTACACAAAGTTCAACATCTTTCTATTACTGCTTCTGATCATGCTCCCATTTTACTTAAAATTTTAAATAATTCTCACAAAAGGCATTATCATTTTACTTTTTATAACATGTGGACCTTACATAATGATTATCATCAATTTCTTCTTAATAATTGGCATACTGATTTGAGTGGTTCTTCTGGATTTAGACTCAAATGTCTTCAGAAAAATTTGACTGTGGCTCTTAAGACTTGAAATTGGGAGGTGTTTGGTCACTTGGATAAGAAAATTATGATGTTGGAGGATAATATGCAGCATTGGGATAATCAGTTTGCTAATGATGATATTAATTTAGATACGTTGATTATTGGTGAACAAAAGCTTCTTGCGGCCATTGATATGAAAGAATGTTTTCTTGCTCAGAAAGCTGCTAAAACCTCTTTTTTAGAGGGTGATCGTAATACGGCTTTCTTTCATGTTACTAAGATTAAGACTGATGAAGGTTTAATTCTCTGTAATATTGATAGTATTTTCACTAGTGGGGTTAACTATTTCTCCAATCTTTTTAGGAGAAGTGAAGGGTTAACTGCCCATGTGGATCTGTCTCTTTATAATAATGCTATTGCTTTTGATAATGAGTCACTTACTAGGCTTCCTAGTTGTGCATAAATTAAGGAAACTTTTGATCTTATGAAGGATGGGCGAGCGGCTGGCCCTGATGGCTTTACTGTTGAGTTCTATAAATCTGGCTTGGATGTTATTAAAGGTGATGTAGTGACTGTTATTCAGGATTTCTTCAAAGGTACTCTTCCTAAATATTTTAAAACTTCTAATATTGTCCTGATTCCTAAAGAAAGTAAGGCTGACACTTGGGGTGCTTTTAGACCTATCAGTATAAATACGGTTATTTTCAAAGTTATTTCCAAAATTATGATTAAACGTTTGCAGCCTGTTTTTTCTGATATTATAAGTCCAAATCAGTCTGCTTTCTTAAAGAATAGAAATATTTGTGATAACGCTCTTATTGTTCAAGAGTTTCTTTTAGATCTTGATTATAAGACTACAGGTGGTAATACCATTTTTAAAATGTATATTAAAAAAGCTTTTGATACAATTAATTGGGATTTCATTATGGAGGTTTTACATGCTAATGGTTTCAATAATAATTTCTGTAATTTGATTTACAAAATTATCAGTGGCAATTATTATTCTGTTCTTATAAATGGCAATCAATATGGATTTTTTCAATCTTTCAGAGGTTTAAAGCAGAGAGATCCTTTATCTCCTTATTTATTTATTCTTGTCTTTGATTACTTTTCTCGAAGTTTAAATCGTTTGTTTTCTATTTATCCACAAGTTAATTACTTTCATAAGGGTCGTATTAGTATTATGTTTTGCTGATGATCTTATTCTTTTTACTAATGCCAATAAGTTTTCTATAAAGAAGATTTGGGAGGTTGTCAATAACTTTCAGCTTATTTCTGGTATGGTCTTTAACACTTCCAAATGTGTTTTTTTACTATTCCAAGTATGTTGTGGTTGATAAGAAGCATTGGATTAAGGAGTACACTGGTTGTAGTAGGGCTGAGCTTCCTATGGATTATTTGGGTTTTCGTTTTAACAAAGGTAGAAATCGTGTTAATCTTTGCAATTATTTGTATGATAAGATTCGAAAGAAGATTCTTTCTTGGGAGAATCAATTTCTTTCTTTTGGTGGTAGAGTGACGCTTTTAAAAAGTGTTTTAACTTCTATTCCTCTTTATTCTTTACAAGTTATGAATATTCCTATTAGTTTGATTAATAAGATAGAGCTGATGTTTAATAGATTTCTTTGGCAAGGTACTGGTTGGGCTAAGATTCATTGAGCCAATTGGCATAAACTTTGCAAGCCGACTAATAAGGTTCGCCTTGGTTTTAGGAGTCTTTCTGATTCTATTAGGCTTAATTATATGAAATTATGGTTTCGTTTTCGTAAGAATGATTTCATTTGGGCCAACCTTATGCATGCTAAATATTGTGTTGGCAAGCATCCTTTATCTGCTACTGTTATGCATTCTGACTCTTTTATTTGGCGTAGTATGCTTAAAGTTGCTCGTAAGGCTAAAGAGCTTATTTTTTGGGATTTTGGTGAAGGAAATTGTTCCTTCTGGTATGATGACTGGCTTGGAAATGGTTCTTTAGCTGATTTCTATGGTGGACCTCGTGATATTAATTTTAAGACCAAAGATTGTTGAACTGATAATCTTTGGAATATCAGAGATCTATTGATGTTGGTTGACAAAGATGTTGCTACTTGCATTGTTAATGTTCCTATTACTAGTGATAAGATGGATGTGCCTAAGATTAAGGGTTGCATGGGGGATTCTATTACCAAAAGTTTTGCTAAACATTCTTTTAATGAGAATGGTTTGGATCTTCATTGGTTATGAAATCCTTGGTTAAAACCTTCTATGTCTTTCTTTAATTGGTGTCTTATGCATAGTTTACTTCCTACTGACGATCTTCTTAAGCTTAAAGGTTTAAGAATGCCTTCTTATTGTCTTCTTTGTAAGTAGCAAGAGGAAACTTTGCATCATCTTTTTATTAATTGTTCCTTTATTACTGAGGTTTGGACCAATCTCCTAAGGCTTTTAAAGATTGATGGTGGTCTTGGTCTTTGGTCTAGTATATCTGCTGCTTTCGATTATTGGAAGAATATGGGTAATTTTTTTTTTCGTGGCTATTCCTGCTACTATTTTTTGGTTTATTTGGCTTTCCAGGAATGCTGCTAAGCATCTTAATTCTGTACCTTCCCTTCCGAATACTGTTCGACAGATTTATTGTTTTTTACTTAAGGGTATTAAGCTTTTGTCTCCTATTATGAATTTGCGGGGAAATTTAGCAAAGTTTCTTCTATCTTTTGACTGTGTTGTTGTTTCTAATCATAGCACTGCTATCTCTACTGTTCATTGGTTTCGGCATTTTGAGCCTTTTTTAAAGATTAATGTGGATGGGTGTTAGAAGGCTAATTGTGCTAGTATTAGAGGGCTTTTGCAGAAATAGTGTTGGTTCGGTTTTATGCTGGTTTTCTGCTGGCACTTGTGCTTTGAATCCGTTAGTTGCTGAGGCTAACAATTTTATTTTGGGTCTCTTGATTGCAAAACATAATAGTTGGTGGTTTATTGTTTGTGAGACTGAATCTTTACTTTTTATGGAGATCTTGTGTTTTAAAGGTGGATATATATTGGAGCATATCTTATCAGGTAAAGACTATTGCAGCTTTAGCTAAGGATATGATTGTTTGGTGGTCGCATACCAAACGTAGTGGAAATATGGCGGCTCATTGGGCGGCTAAAGTTGGTTTGTCTCGGCCTTCGGTTCATGTCTCTTCTGTTTTTCCTCCTGATTTACTTTTAATTGCTCGCAATGATTTGTATCTTTGATTTTGGAGGTAGGAGGTCCATTAGATTTTTATTTTTTGTGTGAGTTGTATTGTGGGTTTTAGTGGGACTTCCTCCTCCTTGGGACTGAGTTCCTTTAGGTTTTTTCTTCTTATGTGTGTTGTTTGGGGTGTGTAGCAGGAACTCTTCCCCTTTTTTTTTTTTTGTATTCTCCTTCTTGATTTAACGCGTAAGGAGCATTCCGCTGCTCTTTTAACCAAAAAAAAACATTCCAAAAAATTAATATGACATATTATCTATCTAATTCTTCTCAATCTCTCAATCTAACCAATCCATTATCTTGTGCCATTTACGGCTAAAGGCGAAGCTCGCGAAAGCAAAAGGAACAGGGCGCAAAGAGGAGAAAATGAGAGTATTGGAGTTATTTGTACACCAAGATCCCATTGTTGCATTCTCAAGAACGTGGCCGAAGGAGGAGAAAGAAGGGAGTTTTGGATGTCTTTGTATGCTGCGATCCCATCGCCGCCTTACCACAAGTGGGGTTGGAGGAGAAAGAAGGGAGTTTCGGAGGTCCTTGCTTGTCGTGATTCCGTCATTGCCTTCCCAATTAGTTCATATGACAGAGTGGTAGAGTTGAAGAATTGAGAAGAATTGGGTGCTATGTACATAATATTAAACTTTTGGATGTTAGATATGAAATATATTAAGAACTGGGTGGTATGCAGCTAAATCTCTCTAAAAGAAACAGTATTTAGTACTGAATTTTAAACAAAATCGATTTAAATTTATTGAAAAGAAAAACCTTTCATAGATTCATGGTAAGAGTTTTCCTAGGAAGAATTATAAAAGCAGCAAAAGGGAAGTTGAATGGTAGGAAAATAAGAATAGAAAGTATCAGAGGACAGGTCATCAAGTGATTCAAACAGAAGATAGGAAGATTTAGATACATACCACTTAATTTCTATGTATTTACATATCTAACATCTAAACTTCAATTTTTACATATATGCCCTTAATTAAAATAATAATATTTTTGATATGGTATTAAAGATTTGGGTGGTATAAATGCAAAAAGTAAGATTCAGGTGCTAGCAATGTAAATGCCCCCAGAAGATATTGCCCTGATTCAAATAATGTTCATGTGTGCTGCACTATTCATACATTTGATTTGTTAATATGTTTCTAAACCTACAACATCCTCATATAAAATGAGGTTCATTTGGAAAACTACAAATTAAATTGCACTCTTTTTCTGGAGGTTTTACCAATAGTCAGTCATAAAATTTTGTTGAAAGCTGCTGTTCATCAGTTTCTTAGAGTACCGAAACACAGTATAATGCAGGCGAATTCACCTCTTAAATAGATGATCATAGTATATTTTACAAGAATAACTATTAAAAATGAAAGTAAACTGTTATGAAATTAAATACCGAGTTTGGATGTTTTATGAAAAAAATAATTACCTGGCTCTCCTTCGTTGCACCAGTAATTACTGATGAAACATTCGGATTTGATGCACACCAAGCAATAGAAAGTTGAGCTAAGGTAACACCTAACTCATCTGCAATAGGCTTCAATCCACTGACTTTGCCCAGCACTGCATCAACAAGATGTCGATTGGCGAGATTCTGTGGAACATTATCATAGTTAGATAACAATAACAGTTGCTCTTCTCAAACTTGTTCCAATGAGGCTGTAACTTAACCCACGAAGTTTTCATTAATGGAGGGTGTGTAGGGAGGGGTTGATAACACACCCAATTCCTACGCATTTACATATCCAGCACGTAAACTTTAATTTTTACATTTATACCACCCACATCTTTCATGTCTTATAAAAAATATCACAATTTCAACTTCTAAAAGGTGCAATGCACGTTTTCATGCATAGGTAAGTTGGCAATATATGTAAAAATTAAAGTTTAGGTGTTAGATATGTAAATACAGAGGATTTGCGTGGTATGTATCTTCCAATTCTCCATTGCAGTGAACAAATACTCAAACTGATTACCACTAGACCGCAACAGTAATAGATGTTCAAAATGAAAATTAAAACCTAAAACCATTTGGCTGAGCAACCAAAAATAGCATCCTACAATATGTAGCATAGTTTCAGTTGACCATAAGAAATAACCTTACATAATGGGCAAATATGTAAGAAGAAAAGTTCTCATTAACCTTTCCAAGGCTTCCAATATGTCAACTGAAAATGTTAAGAACATCTTGCCCGTAAAAAATAAACAGCTAAAAAAAATAAAAAATAAAAAAAAACCAAATATATTTGTGTGTAATGCCATCAACCATATCTAAATTTTAAGCCTTGTTAAAACCATTGAGATCTGCTTTAAAACTCCTCTTGTTAACTGCCACATGGATGATGACTGCAGTTAAGTAAATGATGGGTATTAATTTGGTATGCATACCACAAAATTCTGAGGCAATTACTTTTCTAACACCTAAACGTTTATATTTACATGCATACCACTCAGATATTTCACATCAAATCAAAAATACTACCATCACTACTTCTTAAAAAGGATGATGGTGTCAAAATAGTTATGAAAGTGCCAATTTAGGCTCCGTTTGGGACCGCGTCCAGACAGCGTCGCGGCGAACTGTCGTGACATTTTACTGTTTTTTTGAGCGTCCCGCTCGCCGCGCGCCACGATTTTGATGAAAAGCGGGCCGCGGATGGAGCCCCGCTTCCCGCTTCGTGGGGTGAGATTTCACAATTTATTCTAATTTCGTCCTTTTGGAAATCGGAGACGACGGAGCAGAAACGAGACCACAGAAGCTCTCATCGTTCTCATACTTCCTCCCCGCTCCTACCAGAATCGATTGGTCGGTCAGTTCGCCATTCTTTCTCCTACAGAAGCTACCATCGTTCTCATACACGCTAAAATGAGGAAGGTCAGCTTGTTCGCGCCATTCTTTCTCCTATCAGAATCGATTGAGGAAGGTTGGCCTGTTCGCGCCATTCTTTCTCTTACCAGAATTGAAATGGCTGCTTACTCATCAAGGCAAAAAAAATAAGAGTTTACTGTATTATATATTCCTTCCAATCGTCCTAAGAGAGTGATTTCATTCGTGACCATCTGACTTGATTCTTATCTAAAGTGAGAATGTTGAGAATCTACGCATATAATATATATATATATTGTTGACCTCATTTTTACCGAGGTTTAGTTTTCCTCATAGCTTTAGGATTCTAGCCTCAGGAGCTTCCCCGACGATCCTAGTTTCTTAGCGACGAGACCCATCTCGTTTTAGAGAGTCTGGAACTATTTCGTTACTCTTTGAAATCCTGCACGAGATTCCGTACCGCTAGTCTCTAACCGGTCAAAGTTGACGTCAGGAATTCAAATCGAGTCCCTATAGGACCATCGGACATTAGGATAGTCTTGTGCATGTCTTACACACCTGCACCATTCTGATCGATCGAACTCGAGTCAAAATTTGTGACGAGACCAAATTTCGACGCAATTTTGACGCGATCGTCCACGAGGTTGCCCAAACGACCACGGATGACGAAACCGACTGCGCCGAGGCATCCGGAACGTCGATTTTACTTAAAATTGACGTTAAGTTTGCGACGACAGCCTGTCGGAGGCGAAAGTTGTGATTTAGGGCTTAATTTTAATAAAATAATAATAAACATATTTTAAACCCATTTAAACTTAACTTAAGCCCTAAAACCTATCTCTCCCACTCGGCTCACCCATCTCTCCCACACGAGCTCTAAGGAGGCTTTCGCGAGCCTTCTCCCGTGCTTGAGCCGCGCATCCCTTTGCGGTCGTCTCCTCCTCGACTCGTACGAAGTTCATCCCATCCCCAATCGAGCGTTATCTCTGCGCGTATCCTCTCCTTGCGGCAACTTGTCGCCAATCCCTATATGAGCTCGTCTCTGTCCGAGCCTTACCCTTGCGTATTTCTGTTACCGAGCAGCCTGCTTCCTCTTGCGGTAATTTGTCGCCAGTCCCTGTGGCCTCGGTCTCGAGCCTGTAGGTGATCCTATTGGGAGAATCTATATTTCAGGAGCTGAAAATTAATTTGATATTTGGAAAATCTGGATCTTAGCACGGGTCTAGAGATTTTTGGGTTTTCCTCGATTCATTTCTTTCCCGTTTGATTTACGAGGTTTTAAAAGATTTTCAGATTTCATTCTTTTTTATCTAAATGGAAGGGACACCCTCTTTGGGTCGATCCAGTTATGTAAAAGTGAGAAAATGATATCCTCGGGATTGATTCAAGGACCTCAAACTTTGTTTTCAGTATTCTACTCTTACTTGTTTTAGGGGCGTCTTAGATTAACTCTCCTCCCGCTTTGGCTTTTCTCGGATTTGGAGGTGGATTGATCTCTTTTCTTTCCCCTTTCCGTTGATTCATGTGTTTTCCTCGCTTCACTCGGAGTTGGTTTTGTTTTGTTTTTTTTAGGCAGTGACGGTGATGATGATAAAGGCACACCGGTGGTAGAGTAGAATGATATCCCATCCTACGACACCGGGACTCGTTCTAAGACCCTGGTGAACCGTAGGATGACGGTATCATTCGCCGCTATAAGGCTAGCGGGGCACCCATACCTTCTCAGGATTGTTTGTGATCCTACACCCAACGAAATAATCGACTCGATGGACAATCCTAATTTTCAAAATCTGATAAGAATGGATACTATTTCACTACAAACAAATATCGATACAAACTTTTCTGTATGTATCAGAAACCCACGTGCGTACGCTAAAAACATAAATTTTAAAACCATACTATAAAATTTGGTCATCCACTGTTGATTATCAGTTTTGGGTTAAGGAACACCCTCCTGAGTTAGGTTTAGTAGGACACCCTTTTAGCTGAGTGGCAGGCTCCATACACTCGGGTGACCGAGTAGCCTTCGACGACCCTCGAGCATTACTACACAGTTTCTGAGCCTAGCCACGACCCGAGTGTTTGCGGTTTTCTTCGGATTTTCGTATGATTTTGATGAAGCACTCGTGATACTTTTTCAGGGACTTTCCCGATGGTTTGATTTTGATTTTTGTTTATTTTCTCCGAGTTTTCTACCGTGAGTCATTCGCCGTCCTTTTTCGAGTTTTCAGAATGTTTCTTTTTCTGCCTGGCTTTCACCTGCATGACGAACTCCAGCCTGCTGCATTTAAGAAAATAACGGATCTCCCAGGTAAACAAGTTTGTTTATATTTATAGCGTGTTATTTTTCGTACCGTCTTACTCGTATGCTTTTATCGTTTGAAGCACGTCGTACTCATACTCCGTCTGCGTGTTTACTCGTTTAAACATACTTGCATAGAAAGTTTAGGAGAACTCAACTATAGGGCCACCTGATTTGATATTGTGACTTGCCACATTGGAAAACTCAACCTCTTCACGGCAAGGAGCTTGGAGTTAGCGGTGGGCAGCACAATCATCTTCAACATCAAAACATGTCTTCACCAACTAAACCATTCCTTAATGATTAAACAACAATCCATAGGATTTCAAGGTTGTTCGCCTAGTGCGACATAAATCTTCAACCTCTTTTGGGCCTTTGTATAACTCTGCTGTACAATATAAGCCCCAACTCGTTTTAGGATTCCTAGGTTGTCGTTCATTACGACCTAAATCCTCATATCTTCTAAGCTATTCGTGTGATTGTTTCACATAAATGTAAGCCCTAATTAAATAAAATTGGTGGGATGAAACATTTAAATAATATCTACTAAATCGAAGCCAAACCATAGAATAGCTTAAGAAGTCACCGAGGTTCGCCTCCGGATCTCCGACATCCCCCAGTTCTTCTTCCTTTCGACTCTATAATAAAATGTTCCGTATTTGAGCCAATCCCCTTTCACACCTCTTTGTCCGATTTCGTTGAAAAGTCATATTCTTTTGACCTCCTTAAAGATAAGATTTCCTGATTTTTATCGAGAGTTTTCTTAAGTGACATCGGTCATTTAAGATGAAATTAACTATAGGGGCTTGCCCTTATAGGAAGCTTTTCGAAACACAGCTTAAAATAAACCCTATTTAATTTTTCGTATTAAATAGGGAATCTTGTCGACGAAATAAAATGGTTTCGCAGACCAAACGGACGTCATATATTTCTTAGTTTATTTGATCGAGTCTCACCTCAAGTCTTGTGTTTGTCTTTCGGGATAAATGCGTGAACGAGGTAGTAATGCTTCTTTCATTTAGACTATGAAAAATATGGTATCGGTTGATTTCATATTTTCTAAAAAACATATATATATATATATGTAAATTAAAGCGTCCTTCCGAAGCAAGCGACGGGATTTCGATTCCGGCGACCGACAGCTTCCTAGGGGCACTCCACACCCAAAACAACGCCGACAGCTTCTGGCGACTCCGCTGGGGATTTGCTTCTCTCCATTCAAATCAGAAAATCTTATCTTCATACATCGGTAATGTGTTCATGTCTCTTATGGATCAGATTACCCTTCTTCTGTTGACATGCTCCACCCATTTCTTTCTTGGGTGAGTACAGTCAACTTTTTCGGACTTCAGGACCGTCTGTTCATTCACCTTTTGAACAAGATGGCTCAGGAGGCCATTAAGGACTTTTTGATCTTTGTGTGCGGTCGGACCCTCAATAGGTGTGTTGGTGGACTAGTTCCACCTGGGCATTGTGCGTTATGAAGTTGGTCCCGCATTGGGTCCTAAACTTTGCATTCTCTTCGTCTTTTTTGGGTTTGGTTTGTTTTTCTGCGAATCAAGCCAAGTTGTTGCGTCTCTTCACGCTTGTTAATTTGCTAATCACAACTCTTCGATGCTTCAACTACAAATAAATAACAAATTTGAAAAATAAAATAATAAAGGATGCCCAGTTCATAAGACAAGTGTATCATCTTGAGTACTTCTGTTGAAACTGCAAGGGCACGGGACATCGCTGACTTTCGAAAATTCTTTAAATGACAGGGACAATGTCTTCGCCAAAGTTGATCTTTTCTTTTGCCTCTGGAATGGAGTTCGTCGTCATCAGGATGAATCAGCTCGACTTGGCAATTATTAAATTTGGACAAGGGTTCGATGATATTGGAGTTAAGTTTGGAAAGGTTGTCGTCACAGTAATGAAGTTCAAAAACAAATAAGTCCGTGCGGCCTATCGTAGAGTTCGACTTGGAATCTGCCAGAGTTCTCCCCTTCAAAGGTGTTGGTTGAAAAGAGCTCTACTAGTGCTGAAAATACTGTCGTTGGGATTTCTCCGAGAGCTGTTTTTGCCCCTACTACCGGATTCACTGTCACCGCGCCAGCTGTTTTGCTGAGTAAGGGAAAAGAGATTCTATATGAGGAAAAGTCAGTCGACGCTTATACCCCACCATTTTCTAAATTCGAAATTGGGTCTTTTTCAAGAATTGTGCAACTGATGAAGGCACAGGAAAGAAGGCGCAACCAGGAAGTTTTGAAAACCAAACAACCTCGACAATTCCGCCAACAACAGACACAACGATATGGCCAATCTAGCCAACAACTACATCAGCCAGGATCACACCAAACAAGGAATAAGCAGATCCCCATTGCAGAACGACAGAAAGTGGTGTATTCCTTCAAGGAAGAAACCGTGTCGAAGATGTTCCACTACTGGCTGTTGAGACCAGAATTCAGACTTCTAAAGCCGAAAAAGCCAGAGGAAGCTAGCATGAAAGATCATCCTCAATACTGCCCATACCACCAGTTGCTTGACCACACGATAAAAAATTGTTTTGTTTTCAAGGATTGACTTGAAGAGAATTTCAAAAGTGGAAATGTGATAATCCCGAAAGAATATTTAAAAGAACCTGAAGAAGGTTCTATAAATATGATTTCGGAGGATTCAATCGACTCCACGACGCCGGTGCTTGGGGAGATAAGTGATGTTTCTAGAAAGTCTACAGTTGACCTTAAAATCCTCAAAGAAAATTCGATTGAGTCTACCTTGGAAAAGCTTCGAGCTGACATTGCACAACTGTCTAAAGATCAGAAAGGAGATATCGAAGACGAATATTACAGATCTCAATAGACACATGGAAAGTGAATTCGCAGAAATCAATGTCATCGAGACCCGAGCCATGTTAGCTGCGAGCGATACTCCTCTTCGTGAGAAGAACGCCGCAAATGAGTGGCAGAAGGCCAACCAACAAAGGGACGAACAGATCAGTTGTCTCGAAAAGAAAACTGAAGAATTGACAACCGCCATGATTGCAATGCAAAGACAATTACAATTACTGCAGAAGACACCTCCAGAAACGAACAAACCAAAAACCATTAATGATGCAGATCAAAGAAAAGAGTTCGCCTCTGATGAACCGAAAGATTCTGCTCAGAGCGTCATACCAGAAAGGGAATTTAAACAAATGGTCGAACAAGTTTGGGAGACTATAGCCCAGTCTAAGAGTAGTGCATTGATTTTAAAGGGTAGACCCTACTTGGAGGAATTCGATGTCGTACCCTACCTTAGAGGTTTTGTGTCACCTGACTTTAAGATATTTGACGGGACTGGAAATCCCAGACAGTTCATAGCACATTTCCGAGTCAGTTGTGGCAACACCAGAGGAAACGAAGCATTACTTTGTCGTCAGTTTGTCAGCAGCTTGTCAGGAATAGCATTTGATTGATACGTCGAATTACCTAACGGATCAGTGAAAACATTCGATGAGTTAGAACAGTTATTTGTAAAAAGATTTGTCGGAGCACAACAGCATGTCTCCATTGGAGATCTCGTGATAGAAAGATAAAAGCCTAATGAGACTTTAGTGGATTACATCTTGAGGTGGAGAAACCTTAGCATGATGTGTGAACCTCAGCTACAGGAACATCATGTGATTGAGATCTTTCTCAAAAGCATCCATGGGCCAATAACTTTCATGCTCAAGGGACTCACCATCAAGTATTTCGAGAAGTTACTCAACAAAGCCAACAATCTGGAAGAAGAAGTCAAGCATATGAATTCTTATGAGAAGACCGAGAAGTCCAAGATAACCAAGACAGATGAAAGAAAATCTGGAACAGTTGCAGTGGTTAACAAGGGAAAGCAATAGTTGCAAATACAGGCTGAACAACCTCAACAAACCTTCCAACGTCCTCGTCAAAATATTCAGCAATCATCTCAGCAGAAACCTTACCAGACAGATGACAGGCAAGTTCCAACCATCGTTGATCGATCAAACAGAACATACGCTTTTAAAGATGAAGCAGCCAAAAAGATGTTCCGCATTCTAATCAAGAATCCCGAGTTCAGGTTGCCCAAGCCGAAGAAACCTGACGAGGTCAACAAGAAAGGACATCCGAAATATTGCCCATACCACAAGTTCACTGGACACACCATAGAAGACTGTTGCAGTTTTAAAGACTTGCTTGAGGAGAATTTCAAGAATGGGAACGTAATGATCCCTGATGAATATTTGAAAGGAACCGGAAAAATGTCCTATTAATATGATTTCGGTCGATTTGTTTATTCTAACCTAATCCTATGCAACTGCCAATGAATGAAATGCTTCTTGGCTACTATTGTACTACTTTTGTTGCTTAGCATGATCAGTATTAATCTGTACCATCCCTTCTATCGCAATGAATAAAAGAAAAGGAGTTTGTTTTTTTTGTTCAGAATTGCTCAATAATTGTAAAGCTCAAATTTGGATATTCTGCTAAGACTATGACTTCAGGGAAGAATGAAATTAATGCCCTAATAACTGAGTTGTTTTCTTTAAGGAATTTGGACTGAGTCCTAAGTGGATCTCAAAATGAAGCAGTGTGTTTGAAATACGAGTAATTGACTCGGGATATCACGGGTCTTTTAATTTTTTTGTCATGTGGCTGAGTCCAAATTTTCAAATAAATTATAATATCCCAAGATTCATATTAAGGGACATTTTAGAATTATTGGGAGTTTCGACAGAAATATACCTTACCAGATACAATAATTCTCAGAAAACAAAAAGACCATAAAAAAATATATATATTCCTGAGGAGAAGCTTGAGGTGAGCACACAATAAAAAATTGGTGTCCCAATTCAGACATTCAAAATCTTTAACATGTGCTCCACCAGATATAGCAATCCTCAATAATAAAAAAAAGAGAGAAAAGCTCAGTGAAAAAAAAAAGAAGAAAAGAAGAAAAAGAAAAAGAATGCTCCCTAAGAAGAAGCTTGAAGCAATCATACAATCAAAAATTGATGTCTTAATCCTCCCCTGATTAATGAAACTTGAAAGACAATCTTAAGAAGTTTCCTTTGATATTATGCTTTGGAGAGAGTCAAGTGATTCTACGCCTTTTGGTCGATCATTAATTGGCTCGGAAATATCTTCAGCCAATGAAAAATATTTTGATCACATGACCGAAAATTCTGAAGTCTACTTAGGCCCAGAAAGAAAGAATTAAAGGAATGAAGATGATATTAGCAGTTAATGGAAATTCGACCATGAAGTTGTATCTTTCAGTGTCCAACAAATACAACTCCAACTTTAACTCGAAGAACGTCAGAAAGATTTCTCGAAGACAACCTCAACAATATCTACAGAATCTGCAACAAATCAAATTGTGACTGCTACAAACAAAGCTGCGAAGTTACGGCCACTTCAGCTGTGGTGTCCTTAGAGATGACAAATCTTTATAGGTACTTGAAAGAATATAATTCCGATAACACCTTAAAGAATGAGTTATTTTCTAGCACTGGTCCTTAGTCAGTGGACGATACTTCAGGAAGCACTGTGCCTTGTGTTTCAAAGACAAAGACTCGTTCTTAGAGCTCAAATGTCGCGCTTGTCTAAAACTGAGTTCAAATCCTAAAACAAATACAACCAAAATAAAGTCAACATTCAAAAAAATTCTGCTTGAAAAAAATTCTTTTTTCAAAAATCTCTGCACAGACATTTCAGCAAACTTCTGCACTGCACAAGTTGCACGAATTTCTCCCAAATTCAAGTATCAAATTCCAAATCCGATTCTCCGGCTCCGAGACTGTGATTGATATCCCTTTAATTCTCCGTCGTTTGAGAAAGGATCAGCTGATTCTATTGACACGAAGCCGCGAGTTTCGATTGGTTCTGTTGGCGTGGAATCACATCCCTTCCCAAACAAGATCCTTTTCGATCACTCTTAGAGTGGGATATGAAACTCCCTCATATTCCCTCTTAATCCGTTTTTAGAGGTAGAGGATCCCAGCATCCGATACCGCATTGCTTTGCAATGATCTCCTTTGATATTTCAGAGGTGGAGGATCCTAGCATCCGATACAGCATTGTTTTGCAATGATCTCCTGATATATTTTAGAGGTTGGGGATCCCAGTATCCGATACGGCATTGCTCTGCAATGATCTCCTTCGATATTTTAAAGGTAGAGGATCCCAGCATCCGATACCGCATTACTTTGCAATGATCTTCTCATATATTTTAGAGGTAGAGGATCTCAGTATCTAATACCGCATTGCTTTGCAATGATCTCCTTCTATATTTCAGAGGTAGAGAATCCTAGCATCCGATACCGCATTGCTTTGCGATGATTTCCTATGATATATTTTAGAGGTAGAGGATCCTAGCATCCGATACCGCATTGTTTTGCGATGATCTCCTATGATATTTTAGAGGTAGAGGATCTCAACATCCGATACCGCATTGCTTTGCAATGATCTCCTATCATATTTTAGAGGTTGAAGATCCCAGTATCCGACATTGCTCTGCAATGATCTCCTTCGATATTTTAGAGGTAGAGGATCTCAGCATCCGATACCGTATTGCTTTGCAATGATCTCCTATCATATTTTAGAGGTTGAGGACCAGTATCCGATATCTCATTGCTCTGCAATGATCTCCTTCGATATTTTAGAGGTAGAGGATCCCAACATCTGATACCGCATCGTTTCGCAACGATCTCTCGATATATTTTAGAGGCCGAGGATCTCGCATCCGATACCACATCGTTTCGCAATGATCTCCTTATATATTTCGATCTCCTTATATATTTTAGAGGTAGAGTATCCCAGCATCCGATACAGCATTGCTTTGCAATGATCTCCTTATATATTTTAGAGGTAGAGGATCCCAGCATCCAATACAACATTGCTCTGCAATGATCTCCTGATATATTTTAGAGGTAGAGAATCCCAATATCCGATACCACATTGCTTTGCAATGATCTCCTGACATATTTTAGAGGTAGAGGATCCCAACATCAGATACCTCATTACTCTGCAATGATCTCCTGCTATATTTTAGAGGTGGAGGATCCCAGTATCCGATACCGCATCGCTTCAGTAATGATCTCCCGATATATTTTAGAGCGCAGAGGATCCCAAAGATCCGATACCGCATCGCCCCGCAATGATCTCCTAATATATTTGTAGAGGTAGAGGATCCCAGCATCCGATACCGCATTGCTTTGCAATGATCTCCTTATATATTTCAGAGGTAGAGGATCTCAGTATTCGATACCGCATTGCTCTGCAATGTTCTCCTGCTATATTTTAGAGGTGGAGGATCCCAGTATCCGATACCGCATTGCTCTGCAATGATCTCCTGCTATATTTTAGAGGTGGAGGATCCTAGCATCCGATACCGCATTGCTCTGCAATGATCTCCTGATATATTTTAGAGGTAGAGGATCCCAACATTCGATACCGCATTGCTTTGCAATGATCTCCTTATATATTTCAGAAGTAGAGAATCCCAGCATCCAATACCGCATTGTTTTGCAATGATCTCCTGATATATTTTAGAGGTAGAGGATCCCAGTATCCGATACCGCATTGCTTTGCAATGTTCTCTTGCTATATTTTAGAGGTAGAGGATCCCAACATCCGATACCGCATTGCTTTGCAATGATCTCCTGATATATTTTAGAGGTGGAGGATCCAAGCATCCGATACCGCATTGTTTTGCAATGATCTCCTTATATATTTTAGAGGTGGAAGATCCCAACATTCGATACCGTATTGCTTTGCAATGTTCTCCTGCTATATTTTAGAGGTAGAGGATCTCAGTATCCGATACCACATTGTTTTGCAATGTTCTACTGATATATTTTAGAGGTAGAGGATCCCAGTATCCGATACCGCATTGCTTTGCAATGTTCTCCTGCTATATTTTAGAGGTAGAGGATCCCAGTATCCGATACTGAATTGCTTTGCAATGTTCCCCTGTCGATTTTAGAGGTGGAGGATCTCAATATCCAATACCGCATTGCTTTGCAATGATTCTCACTATATTTTAGAGGTGGAGGATTTCAGCATCCGATACCGCATTGCTTTGTAATGGTTCTCACGATATCTTAGAGGATGAGGATTCCATATCCGATCCGTATTGTTTAGCAATGATTCACACTATATTTTCACACGATATTCTAGAGGATGAGGATTTTATATCTGATTCTCATTGCTTTAGGAGCCCCTCCTATTGCAATCTTTCAAACGATATTCCTGAGGTTGAAGGAATAAGCCCTTCGATTAATTTGAAGCATCCTATCCTCAATCTTTCGAGATCGGTATAAGACCCCCTTAAATGGAATATGACATCCTTTCTCTTCCTTCTACCAAAAATTTTACCTATAATTCGATCCACACCTCGGGATCAATACCTGATATTATTTCCCATTCTCGATACACATCTGAAATTTGATAATTCCAATTCCACTCTCCAATCCCCAGCGAGAGTTTATAATCCTCAATTTTGATCTAATATCCACTTGCTAATTCCCCAGCGAGAATTTATAATCCTTGATTTTGATTGAATATCCACTTGT
Source organism: Papilionanthe hookeriana x Papilionanthe teres (assembly GCA_022702705.1). Lineage (NCBI taxonomy): Eukaryota > Viridiplantae > Streptophyta > Magnoliopsida > Asparagales > Orchidaceae > Papilionanthe > Papilionanthe hookeriana x Papilionanthe teres. The sequence continues at coordinate 40,677,319 of CM040421.1, forward strand.
TCTTTCCCGCCGATAGTTCTGGAATCTTCAGTTTTGGAGATTTACCTGACATTCCCCAGCGGAAACCTTCGTCACTCTTTCTTTGTCCTGTTCTGAGTGTCTTGGCTTAGAACGTTTGTGTTGGTTTTGTTGATCTCGTCGGTCAACGCGGACACGAGCGGTGTACTTGCCCAGCACACCACACTTATTGTGGGTCCATTTGTTGACCTCATTTTTACCGAGGTTTAGTTTTCCTCATAGCTTTAGGATTTTAGCCTCAGGAGCTTCCCCGACGATCCTAGTTTCATAGCGATGGGACCCACCTCATTTTAGAGAATATGGAACCACTTAGTTACTCTTTGAAATCCTGCACGAGATTCTGTACCGCTAGTCTCTAGCCGGTCAAAGTTGACGTCAGAAATTCAAATCGAGTCCCTATAGAACCACCGGACATTAGGACAGCCTCGTGCACGTATTACACACCTGCACCATTCTGATCGATCGAACTCGAGTCAAAACTTGTGACGATACCAAATTTCGATTCAATTTTGACGTGATCGTCGACGAGGTTGCCCAGACGACCTCGGATGACAAAACGGACTGCGCCGACGCATCCGGAACATCAATTTTACTTAAAATTGACGTTAAGTTTGCGACGACAGCCTGTCGGGGGCGAAAGTTGTGATTTAGGGCTTAATTTTAATAAAATAATAATAAACATATTTTAAACCCATTTAAACTTAAGCCCTAAAACCTATCTCTCCCACTCGGCTCACCCGTCTCTCCCACACGAGCTCTATGGAGGCTTCCGCGAGCCTTCTCCCGTGCTTAAGCCGCGCATCCCTTTGCGGCCGTCTCCTCCTCGACTCGTACGAAGTTCATCCCATCCCGAATCGAGCGTTATCTCTGCGCGTATCCTATCCTTGCGGCAACTTGTCGCCAGTCCCTATACGAGCTCGTCTTTGTCCGAGCCTTACCCTTGCGTATTTCGGTTACCGACCAGCCTGCTCCCTCTTGCGGCAATTTGTCGCCAGTCCCTGTGGCCTCGGTCTTGAGCCTGTAGGTGATCCTATTGGGAGAATCTGTATTTCAGGAGCTGAAAATTAATTTGAGATTTGGAAAATTCGGATCTTAGCACGGGTCTAGAGATTTCTGGGTTTTCCCCGAGTCATTTCTTTCCCGTTTGATTTACGAGGTTTTAAAAGATTTTCAGATTTCATTCTCTTTGATCAAAATGGAAGGAACACCCTCTTTGGGTCGATCCAAGCTATGTAAAAGCGAGAAAACGATATCCTCGTGAATGATTCAGCGACCTCGAGCTTCGCATTCGCATTCTACTCTTACTGTTTTAGGGGCGTCTTAGATTAACTCTCCTCCCGCTTAGGCTTTTCTCGGATTTCGGAGGTGATCGATCTCTTTTCTTTCCCCTTTCCGTTGATTGAAGTGTTTTGCTCGCTTCACTCGGAGTTGGTTTTGTTTTGTTCTTTTTGGGGCTGTGACGGTGATGATGATAAAGGCACACCGGTGGTAGAGTAGAATAATATCCCATCCTACGACACCGGGACTCGTTCTAGGGCCCTGGTGAACCGTAGGATGACGATATTATTCGCCGCTATAAGGCTAGCGGGCACCCATACCTTCTTAGGATTGTTTGTGATCCTACACCCAACGAAATAATCGACTCGTGGACAATCCCAATTTTCAAAATCTGATAAGAATGAATACTATTTCACTACAAACAAATATTGATACAAACTCTCTTTTGTATGCCTGAAACCCACGTGCATGCTAAAAACATAAATTTTAAAACCATACTATAAAATTTGGTCGTCCACTCGTTGATCATCGCTGGGTTAAGGAACACCCTCCCGAGTTAGGTTTAGAGGACACCCTTTTAACCGAGTGGCGGTTCTCATACACTCTGGTGACCGAGTAGCTTTCGACGACCTCGAGCGACACTACACGCTTCGAGCCTAGCCCGACCCAAGTGTTTGCGGTTTTCTTCGGATTTTCGTATGATTTTGATGAAGCACTCGCGGTCCTTTTTCAGGACTTTCCCGAGGTTTTGATGATTTGATTTTGATTTTTGTTTATTTTCTCCGAGTTTTCTACCGCGAGTCATTCGCCGTCCTTTTTCGAGTTTTCTGGACGATGTTTCTTTTTCTGCCTGGCTTTCACCTGCATGACGCACTCCAGCCCTCGAGCAGTACTACACAGTTTCTGAGCCTAGCCCCGACCCAAGTGTTTGCGGTTTTCTTCGGATTTTCGTATGATTTTGATTAAGCACTCGTGGTCCTTTTTTCGGGACTTTCCCGAGGTTTTGATGATTTGATTTTGATTTTTGTTTATTTTCTCCGAGTTTTCTGCCGTGAGTCATTCGCCGTCCTTTTTCGAGTTTTCTGGACGATGTTTCTTTTTCTGCATGGCTTTTTCGGATCTCCCAGGTAAACAGGTTTGTTTATATTTACAGCGTGTTATTTTTCGTACTGCTATCGCATGCTTTATCGTTTGAAGACGTCGTACCATACTCGTCGCATGTTTTATCGTTTTCCGTGCTACATACCCCGATATACACCGTACAACATTTAAACATACTTGCATGGGATGTTTAGGAGAACTAAACCATGTAGCCACTCGATTTGATATCGTGACTCGCCACCTTAAAACTCAACCTCTTCACGGCAAGGAACTTGGAGCTAGCGGTGGGCAGCATGGTCATCTTTAACAAGAAACATGTCTTCACCAAATAAATCATTCCTTAATAATTAAACAACGATCCATAGGATTTCGAGGTTGTCCACCTAGTGCGACATAAATCCTCAACCCCTTTTGGGTCTTTGTATAGCTCTGCTGTACGATATAAACCCCAACTCGTTTTAGGATTTCGAGGTTGTCGTTCGTTACGACCTAAATCCTCATATCTTCTGAGCTATTAATGTGATTGTTTCACACAAATGTAAGCCCTAATTAAATAAAATTGGCAGGATGAAACATTTAAATAATATCTCCTAAATCGAAGCCAAACCATAGGATAGCTTGGGAAGTCACCGAGGTTCGCCTCCGGATCTCCGACATCCCCCCCGTTCTTCTTCCTTTGGACTCTACAATAAAATGTTTCATATTTGAGCCAACCCCCTTTCACACCTCTTTGTACGATTTCGTTGAAAAGTCTTATTCTTTTGACCTCCTTGAAGATAACATTTCCTAATTTTTATCGAGAGTTTTCTTAAGTAACATCGGTCATTTAAGATGTAATTAACTATAGGGGCTTGCCCTTATAGGAAGCTTTTCCGAACTCAGCTTAAAATAAATCTTATTTAATTTTTCGTATTAAATAGGGGAACTTATTGGCAAATAAAATGGTTTCGCAGACCAAATGGACGTCATATATTTCTTAGTTTATTTGATCGAGTCTCACCTCAAGTCTTGTGTTTATCTTTCGGGATAAATATACGACTTGAGAGTAGCGCTTCTTTCATTTAAACTATGAAAAATATGAGGTCGACTGATTTCATATTTTCTAATATATATATATATATATATATATAAATTAAAGCGTCCTTCCGAAGCTGGACGGGATTTCAATTCCGGTGACCGACAGCTTCCTACGGACACTCCACACCCAAAACAACGCCGACACACACACACACACACACACACATATATATAATGAGAAAAAAATTATGTTAAGATATCTGATATAATTTTAGTTAGGATAATCTATGAAATTATACAACTTATTTTAAGATTAATGTTGTACAAGAGGAATCATTCATGATTAGGAAATAAATAAAACTAATTAAAACTAATTTATTAAATAAATAAATAAATTAAAACTAAATAAATTAATAAAACAAACTAATTATTAATTAATGTCAATTTATCACTTAAGAAATAATCTATTTAATAAAAAAAATATTTTATGTTATGTTACATACAATACTACACATAGTGGATGATCATTTTTTAGACACGATTACCATGCATATTTTCACACAATTCTAGACAAATAGGCAATTGCTTCCAAAATGTATTTATCCACTACGAGCACGAGATTAAAGATTTCTTGGTGCTGAAATGCTGTACTACGCCATATAGAGCCTTATTCCACACTCATTTAACATGGGTGAAATAATTTTCTTATAGGACTATTTCAGTCTCTATGAAAAGAATGAGGACTAATTTGACATTTTTTTTAACTTTGGGACTAAAATGACCTATGAAAATAATCACTATCTTAACATTTTACTTTTTTTCTAAGTGAAATATACATTTTCAATCATATTTATTATACTGTTGACCACAAAATAAAAAGAAAAAGAGAAAGGAGAGAAAATAAAAGAAACGTTAAGTAATTAATTAATTAATTGAATATTAATTAATTAATTAATTAATTGAGTGACAAATTTCTAATTCACCATCCACAACAGTTTATCGTGTGATAAATTTCTGATTGACTTCAACTCACAAAAAACTAATGTCATATTAAATGTATACTTATATTCACAATCAAAGTAATTGCACGCTAATAAGGAACTGACTTGAGTACTCTATCCTCGTGATTTTGCCACTAAATGACATCACAAAAATAACGGTTACAATCAAAGCCACCTGACCGGCGGTTGCCGCCAAATGACCCAATTATATTACGATCATGGCCGCAGACCATATGTTCCCTGAAAGCTTTTTATCTCTCTTATGAATAAAATACTCCTCCTTATAAGAGCAAGAGTCACATTTTGAAAAGCTTAAACTGACAATTAATTGTCCCCTTTAAATATAAAACTTTAAAATATTTAATACTTCGATGATAGCCGTGTTGATTGAAGATTTCAACTGGAGGGATCGCACCCTTGAATCAAGATTTTCAAAATAATAAACTAAAACTCAAGTTAAAAAAATCACTTAACACTTGAAGTAAATCGAATTTTTCTTCCACAACAGTCTATCGTGTGACAAATTTCTGATTGACTTCAACTCACAAAGAACTAATATCATATTAAATGTATATTTATATTCACAATCAAAGTAATTGCAAGCTAGTAAGGACGTGACTTAAGTCCTCTGTCCCCGTGGTTCTGCCACTATATGACATTACAAAATAGCAGATACAACCAGAGCCATCTGACCGGCGGTTGCCGCCAAATGACACAATTATATTACGGTCACGGCCGCAAACCATATGTTCCCTGACGGTTTTTTATCTTTCTTGTGAATCATAAGTATACAATTGATTAACACAAAGCTTTCTATTAGCTAAGGTCGACTTAAATAACCCTTATACAAACATCCACCCTAGAGACGACGCAACTCAACGATGCTGATAATGATTTTTTTGTCAGGTTAGGTCAACTACCTTTTCTGACAAAGTAGATCTACGACCATGACGATCTGGGATGACAGAAGTATTAGATCTTGATCGGGTTTCGTCTTAATTTCCCCACTACCTGCTTTAAACTTCAAGTAATGAATTTTACAATATAAAATCTTAAGTCCATTGTTATTGTATGTTAAATACTCAATTCTTAATGACTAGCTTTAATCTAAAATGCTCACTCGTTATAGGGAAGAGTAATTAACTATAGGGGATAGCACCTATGGGAAAACTCAAACCCCAGATAAAAAGAAAAATCTCGCAAAATGAGGGTGAAATCTCTATGTAATGTCTTATCTAAAATCCAAGATGAATTCCAAAAATTCAACCCTCATAAGCTCTCTCACAAAACAAAATTGAAAATAAATGCAAAGTGAGTTATCTGGGGAGCGGTCGTGAATTTTTGGAACCCACATATACCAATGTGCTATAAATGTAGACATCAAACTTTAAGGATTAGATATGCAAATAGATAAGAATTGTGGTATGTATGTAAATTTCACAAAAATTTTTTACAGCCCAACTCTGCATACTTCCATGACGAAGTATTCAGATTAAAAAGCGGGATGGGCCATCTTTTTATGTCCCTATCAGCCATCTTCACCATGGCAAATTTAATTCAGTTATAGTTGCAGTATAATTTGACTAATATAGGATTCAGAATTGCAAATAATAAGAATAATAATTGAAGAGTTTATTGCCGAGGGATTTTAGAACCACCGTTAAGGATTGCTTCTTCTCCCTGGAAGGTTTTACTTCAACAAAGTAAATAGCAGCAGCCCTCCTAAGAACAGCACTTATCATTCGACATGCCCTCATTGATGAGGTCAAATCAACAGTCATATGATGTAGAAATCAAATGAATAGATTTGAAAGAGGAGCAGCAGTAAAGATGACTGAAGAAAGCCATCCAGAATTGAAATTAACTTGAAGAAAAAAAAAAAACACAAAAAAAGGTGGGCCCGTCTTCTCTTACTTTGACGAGCCTAGGGGTGTGAGTCAAGCCGGCTAAAGCGGGCTTGATAAGTGGCTCATGAACTGAGCTTAATGAAATGGTAAGCCATGCTCAAGCTAGCCCCGACTTGACTCGTTAGCTCGTGAGCCGACTCCTTTAAAAAATATTATATAAAATATAATCAAAATATATTAGATTTGAAGACTTTATCTTTAAAGTATTAAAAATATTAAATAAATAATAATTTACGTTTATTATTAAGTATATTCTTATTATTTCGCTCTACTCATTTTATTTATCATTTATTTATAACATTACCTTAAATTAATTTATTTTCTTTCTTATATAACAAAAAAGCTAGCTCGTGAGCTGTTACAAACTCTTAGAATTAAGCTCAAATTTGAACTCATAACTCGATAAAATTAATTTTAGCTCAAACTCAAGCTCAAGCTCAAACTCTCACTTAATTCTATTTTATAAGCCTTCAGATACAATTTTTAATCAAGCTCAAACTCAAGCCTTAGATGAGCCTCATTTACACCAACCCTTGGATGAGCCTTATCTCCATCTAAAATTAATCAAGCTCAAACTCTAAAATTAATCAAGCTCAAACTCAAGCTCAAGCCGAGGATGGCTCGAGCTCAACTCGACTCATTTACACCAACCCTTAGATGAGTCTCATCACCATCATTATCATGAGCCTTATCTTAACTAAATGGATAATTATTGTGCATTAAATTCTCACTTAATTCTATTTTATAAGCCTTCAGATACAATTTTTAATCATAGCAAACTAGCATCCTTCAGCTTTTAGTATTAACACATCTACCAACTTCATCAACGCATATATACAAGCAAACATATTTACATAACACATAAGCAGTAATAATAAAGAGCTGTAAAATCCAAATATTAGGCTACTTTTCAGAGACAAGTTAATAAAGATATTTTAGCAGGAAATGTTAACAATGCTAACAGCACTCAGGTATCAATGTAATTTAGTTTCAAATACAACATTTTATTTACTGGAGACCAGAACCCAAGGAAGTAAGTCAAAAATTCCTTCGATCTCATATAGCTGGCATTCTAATGATAATAACAAGAGGCATGGTATAATTTGTTCCATTAAAATAGCTTAAACTTGTCCGCAGCTACCAAATATTGTATTATAGTTATCAAAAACTGTTTTAACATATCTCAATAGTAAAGTGCTTAAAAGTCCCTCGACAATTTACGTAGAGCCATTTTAGTCCCAGAGTCTGTGGGCTCCAAAAATTAGCGTCGCTACCTGTGTACTCTCTGCATTTTGTTTTGATTTTTGTTTTGAAAGAGCTTTGAGGTCGAATTTTCATAAGGCAGATTGGATTGTAGATAAGAAACTACCAAGAGATTTTGCTCTCATTTTACAATGACTTTTTGATCTAGGGTTCTACGTTTCCCATAGGCTCAAGCCCCTATGGTTAACTACCCCTTCCGATAACATGAGAGCAATTTCGATTAAGGTTCGTCGTTAACAATTGAATATTCAACATATAATAACAACAGACTTAGAATTTAAATTGTAGTATTTGCCACTTGAAGCTTAAAACAATGGTGGGGGAAGGAAGACGAAACTCAATCAAGATCTCATGGTTCCCTCTTCCCAGGTCGCCGTGGTCCCGGATCTACTTAATAAAAGGAAGTAGTCTACCCAACCTAACAGAAGGATATTTGTCAGCAGTCATGAGTTGCGTCGTCCAAGAAATCCTCGTAGATATGGGGTGGAAGTTTGTCTAAGAGGACAAATTTAAGTCGGTCTTGGCTAACAAAAATCTTCATGTCAATCAATTGTACCCTTATGATTCACAACTCAAATAGTAAAAAGTAATTGGGGAACATACGGGCCGCGATCGTGATCGTATTATAATGGTTTCATTTGGCAACAACCACTAGGTTAGAGGGTTCTAGTGGCAACCGCTATTTTATGGTGTCACTTAGCAGCAAAGCCAAACTGACAGAGGACTCAAGTCACGTCTGTACAAGCATGCAATTACTTGATTGTGAATATATTGTGATACATTTGATATAACATTCGCTCATTGTGAGTTGAAGTCAATCAGAAGTTTGTCACCCTTAACAAACTGTTGCAGATGATTGATGAAATTTGCTTTTAGCTTTTATTGATTTATTTAACTTGAGTGTTTTAGTTGACTACTTTAAAAATCTTAATTTTAAAAGATTGATCCATTCGGTTGAATTCTTTGATCAACATAGTCATCATCGAGGAATTGAACATTTAAAGCTTTTAAATTTAACTTTTAAAAAGAGGGACATTTAGTTTTGCAAGTATGGGTCTTGTCTTCTACTATTACATGGAGGATCAAACTAGATGATTTGAACATATAAATTCTTATTTTAGGATTTGAACATTTATTTCAACATTACTAAACTCGTCAATTTCAGTCCTTGTGCGGAGGAGGATCAGACATGTTGGGTGGGAGTTATAAATCTGTCCTATAGACAAGGCGGTCTGATTAACCCCGCAGTATTCTCACACCAAATATTTGAGTGTTCTTTATATTGATTGAAGCACATGCGAGCATTGTTTAATTTCATATAATGGATTATTTTACACAACTTTGCATGACTTGAGGCAATTGCATAATTTAAAGCATGAATTGAACCAATAGTTTTTTTAAAGACACATGTAGGACTTGAATTTATATAAATTTATCTTGAATGAATATATTAATACATGCAGAGGTTCACTGTAAGCTTTATAAAACCAGATTCTGCTCGCTAGCAGGTGTATTGTGAATCCGACTGTGGCATTAAAATATTAATTCTTTATTTTAGCATTTAAAATAATATTTATGTCAAGTGTAATCCTAATTTATGATATTTTAAATTCAGGTCAAGTTCACAAGCTTAACCTCCCCAATTTATATATCTAAATAAATCACATAAACATTCATTTGTATTAAGATATATATATTTTATTTGATCACATTCACATACAATCGAATTTGAGACTTTTACTCACAATTTATGTTTTCTTTTATTTATATTTCAACATCATTTTAAGTCCAAATAATTCTATTTTTTCAAGAAAATTTGCAAGTCCAAAATCAACATAAATTTCGAAAAGCTCCCGATATCGTCCCCGATTAGCGGGTTGCATCAGAGTGTCTGTCTGTCTGGCGATCTTTAAGACGCGCTAGTCAGTGTCGTAAGACACTGAGGCCGGAAGAAATCTTCTGATCCACTGGTCTATAAAACGCATGTGGGTCTTCACTTTGCTTTCATATTGTGGAAGCCATCACCCGCGCGTATAGAGATTTTGCCTGAGGTTTAGCTCTCGTCAAGCTTGTAGTCAACATAGAACGCTAATAATTGCAGCTTGACCTTCTTTTGAAACTGGATATTCACTAAATAGGATTGTGCTTCATCTGATTGCCAATAGGTCTCTAGATCGTCATCGCTGAGAGAGAAGGCACTGTTACCGGGCTTGAAAGAACTGACATACCACCTGCTTTTCTATGCAATCTCCCTCCAGTCATCATCAAGAACCAAGTTCTGGCTTTCGGTCAACTTTCCGACAATCTATTCTTCGTCCTTTGACTCCGTAGCCATTACTCTCGACCCCATCGCTTTCTTAGAGCTTCTATTACAAAACTAAAGAACGCCACAAGGAAGTATATCTAATGACTAGCTATTCTTGTTCAAGATTGGTACTTTTGATAGGAATAAAGGGGATATCGGGTCTTTGTACATCGCGATCATGTCGTTGCCTTATCAGCTACGAGTACGACAAGTGAGGTACTTCGAAGCAGTGCCGAATGAGAAGAAAGATGGCTATTTCGGGTCTCTGTATACCGTGATTCCATAGTCACCTTCCATGTGCTCTCATCGCAACTGCACCTCAAAGGATATAGGTAGGAGAGGGTTACCAGCAGAGAGTTTTGACAATCTTAACTTGCAACGATCTACTTGTCGTCTTGTGCGTTATCGTCTCCATGTGGTTCCCTATGGAGAGGAGGAATACGAACAGTGAAGAAGCCAACGAGAAGGAGGTCATCCCTTTGCGGTTTTGCTTCCATCCCTTTGAAGAAGTCAAGTGGGACTTCATTTGGTAAGTTATGAGCAGGAAGTGAAGCGAGAACATTTATGAGGAATTCATTTTGGAGAATGCAGATGATTCAAAATTTATTTTATATTCGTAAATGTAATCATTAATTAACATCATTGATAAAATTGTAATGTTTTTTTAAAGTCAATAAATGTCTCCCAAACAAATATGGTACGTGTCAGAAACGAACTATATTTGTTGTAAACTAATTGACCTACGAATCTCCTAAAGTTTATTTGGATTTCATGTTGAAGGTTTAACTTTGCAGATCTCCAAGCATGCTACCTGAATGTCGATGCAAACTATTAATATTGAACTCAATATGCATGCTTATAACATATAGATCAACTTGGTTGTCGTCACCTATTACTTGTTACTTAATTGGATTGGAGATTGAACTTGAGTTTTGCCATTCGCTTTATGCTTTACTTGGTCTTATGAAGGGATTGAGCTTAATTATCATTTGCTTTATGCTTTGGCGGACTTATTGAAGGAACTGATCTGAATTGCCTCCACGGACTTGTCAAGTGAATGAGCATACCTTCAATTCTAGCTTTTTGGTTTGACAGATTTGTTGAAGGAATTGACCAAAATTTCCTCTATGGACTTGTCAGGTGAGTGAATATAATTTCGGTCTTAGCTTTGTGCTTTGATGGACTTGTTGAAGGAATTGACCTGAATTGTCTCTATGAACTTATGAAGTGAGCACACCTTCAGTCCAAGCTTCGTGCTTTAGTGTATTTATTGAAGTATTTCACCTGAATTATCTTTACAAACTTGTCAAGTGAATAAGCATACCTTCGGTCTCAGCTTTGTGCTTTTGTGGACTGATTGAAAGATGCATGCCAGTGATCTATACTTCGAACTTTTGTTGAGTCGGTGGCAAGAGGCCGTCAATCCTGTGCTTGGTGCTTTATCGGACTTGTCGACAATTGAACTTCTTTAGTTCAAAGTCGAGCTTTGAACGAGCTTTTGGGATAACTTCTTCGGTCCTTTGCTTACCGCTTTGTCAAACTTATTGAAGAAGATAATTCTTTAGTGTATCTTATGCTTAATAAGAAAAGAATATTCAAAAAAGTAGGGCTTTCATTATTTGAACATGCCATCAAGCTTGGCTCAATGCCTCCTTGAGTAATGATTATTCTTTTGATTTTCCCTGACCTTTTGATTATTCAAGAAAATCTCTTTGATCTAGTTTGGTTGAATTTATCAAATTGAATATGCTTGAAATTTGATGGTCTTTGTCTAAGACCAACAACATGGATTCTTCACTATGGTCATTTTATGACTTGTTGAGTAAATAGAGCAGTCAGTAACTCAGTCATATTTGGGCTTGTTGAGTCCGAGCTTCAGGACCGGCTTGATTCCTAGACTTAAACCATAGAGAGCTTGTGCCTCGTCAAAGTAATACACTTAAGCTCATAAACTTTGGGAATCTTGTTTCTCATATCACAGGAGCTTGGAACTTATATGATTTAGAATGGTACAACTTGATTGCATAGAAAATTCTGAGCACAAATTATCTCTTGAATTTAACCTTAATCCATCAATCCATTAGAATTCTCTAGAATTGGATTATTGGAACTTGTCAAATTGTATTGGTTTGGAAACTAGACAACTCCTGTCATCAGACTAACAAGATTGGGGCTCTCTTACTGCAGCCTTTTTTATGGCTTGTTGAATAAGAAGAGTTTGCTCCTTCATTACAACCATTCTTATGGCTTGTTAAGTGAAGCAAATTGTCAGCTATTTGACCATTTTAGGCTTGTTGAGTTCGACCTATTTTATCCACTTGAACCATAAACTTGAGTTGTGGTAAAATTTACATCTTTTCAACTGAATTCATTAAAGCTTATGAATCTTAAAGTCTTTTCAGTTGAACCTTCAAGATCTTGGTTAACTAAAGAAAAAATTCAGTGTCCTTTAAATTTGAACATATATATTTTGCTTGATAGCAAAATTTTTTAAGTAAATATGTGAGAATTTCAACATTTGAGTAAGATGTGAACCCCAAAGAATTGAGATCTCGATGTTAGGCATGATGTCAATGCTTGTCGTTGAGAAACCCAACCATAAATTTGTTGTCAATCTCCCTATTTTCCGATTAAAAATACTTAGGGATATCAGCATTGAGCACGATCTCAACCCAAATAAACTACAAAAAAAAAGTCCGTCTTAGGGGGGATTTTTTTTTATCGTTTAGAAACGCATTCGTGTATTACAAGAGGATTTCCAAACATGTCTTCTAAAATTTCCTTTGACTTATGTTTTCTTTGAACAACTTGATGGACATCTTGTTCGGCTTACATAATAACTTATAAAGGGGGTGGGGAGCAACAGAAACTGACTTCTAGTTTCCATTTGATGGCCCCTCTTCTAACGAGGATTGTCAATTTGTTTGTCATGGAGAGTGAGGAGCAACTGAAAACCTCTGCTAGCTAGTATTTGATAACCCATCTTCCAGCGAGGGTGTATGCGAGAATCATCTACTTGTTTTGCCTTATTCATTCAATCAGTTAAGAAAACCATAACATTTGGATCAATAACTTAATAAACTGGAAAAGCTTCAGTAAAACAACTATTGTCATTAGATGGACAAAACAAAGGCTTCTTTAATACGGCCATTTTTATGACTTATTAATTAAAACAAGCTGTTAGCGACTCCGCCATATTTGGGCCTGTAGAGTCTGACCTTCAGAACCTACTTTAGTCTGAGACTTGGGTTGCAAACAAATTTGCACTTCTCCAACTTGATATGCTGAAGAACTCGAGTTCAAAATTCTCTCATTTGACTTTCTGAATTATAAAAAGTCTGAGAGATGAATCTTGACTTTGAGATTATCTTTGTCTGTAATTTGCTTGAAGATAGGTTCATTTTTGCTTAAATTGAATAAATATAACTTTGACACCAATATGATACAAAATTTATTCGGGATCTCGCATCCAACACGATCTCAACCCAAATGATAAAATATAGAATAAAATTGGGGATCTCGACCTAAAGTTCAATGTCAACCCAAATGATAGAAGTAAAACATATTTAGACATATAGGTCTAGTGCTCGATGGCTCCCTATCTTGATAACACAGAAAAGACTAATGCTAGCTGAATGTGTTTGAGAATCTCGGCTTAAAGCTCGATGTCAATTCAAATAATATATGCACTTCTTTCTATCTTAACAATGAAGAAAATCAAATGTCATCTTTGAGCTTGATATAAAGCTTGGGCTAGCTTCTTTTGTTGTATACTTCACATTTAATCATACTTGTTGTAGAAGAGAACAATTTCTTTAGTCGAAGCTTAATGCTTGCTCACGCCTATTGAGGAAATTTAGTCTTGACTGAACTTGACTTGATTGATGTCTCCATATTTGACTTTTGTTTTCATTCTTAGATCAGGTGAGAAAACTTGATGAATCGAGATTCTTGACTTTGTTAAGTTGGATAGACTTATGTTTTTGTTGTCGTTAGACTGACAAACAGAGTTTTTTAATATTGTCTTAGTTGGTAGTGAAGAAAACAGTCAGAAATTTGGTCACCACTTTGTTTGATGAGTGGCATCCGTTTGAGTTCTAGAGAAATTAGCAATAGATGGTTATGTGTTTTATTGTTCTCAGACGGACAAATGGGCTTTTAACTATAGCCTTGTCTGGAAGTGAAGAAGAAAACCAATAACTCAGCCACCTCTTGGTTTAATGAGTCTGGCCTCCGAGTACCTGACTCAAGCAGAAAAAGATTTATACTTTCTAACTTAATTGCCATATCTTATAGATTTTCAGAGATTTTCTTGTTTGACATTTTAGATCTTAGCAAGTTTTGAAGATGAACCTCTAGCCTTTAGAATCATCTTATAAATCTTGTTTACAACTTGTTATTTTTAGATTGTCAAACTTAACACGACTTTATCATTGACAATTTGAACATCCTCTTAGGGATCTCGGCAAAAAGCACGATGTCACCCGAGTTACTTGGGGATATCGACTAAGAGTATGATATAAGCTAGAATAGAGGAAGGTCTTATCATTAGGTGTGATGTCGACCCTTATGGCTAGAGGATCTCGGCCTTCAACATGATATTTACCCAAAAAAGATGAGCCCCCTACCTTGCAAAAGAAGTTCTAGGGACGCTTGGATCTTTTTTGAGAATCTCGGCCTAGAGCATGATGTCGACACATAAACTAAAAAAAATACCCCATGTCTTGCAAGGGCAAAGGTCATGAAAACTTGGAAAAGCATTCTTGTATCATAAGAGAATTCTAATGAAACATTGCACTTGTGCTGGAACAGAGCATATATTCTCCTTTCCTTGAATGAAACTTTTATAACAGCTTTGATTAGGGAGTTGTGTAATGCCTTTTCAAATATTTATCACTGATTGATGATATTCATTGTCGACTATTTAAATTGATGAATTTGAAGGCTCTTCCTTATATGCATTTTTTATCACTGAAATACTTTTCATTTTCGGTTCAAATTTTTTGTCAACTCTAGATTTGATGATCCCACCACTAAAACTTTACTTCGTCAGCACGAATTCAAAAAATCCTCTCATTGACAAAGATTAAAATTTTCTCTTTATTTGATTGCTTTGGATATATTGGAGTGCGATGAATGACCAAAGTCATATCTTGTTGGCATTAATTTGCTAATCCCTCTACTGTAGGGATGATGTTGACTAGTGATGGGATCCATTGGCAAGCTCTTCAAGGTGTAAGCCATCTTGAGGTACTTCAATGAATTTTTTTCAAAATTCATCTTTAAATGATCTTATTAATGATAGATCACTGAGAGCACAAAGATGTTACGTCGATTTGGGCAATGTAGGTGACTGTTTGGAGCTAACTAGGCGCTGCCTAGTGCTGTAGGTGATCATTTGGAGCTACCCAGGTGCTGCCTAGCACTGTAGTTAGTCGTTCGGAAGCTTTGAATCGCTGCAGGAAGTGAATAGGTGCTGAAAAGTGATGTTTGGAAGAGTATAGGTGCTGTAGGAAGTGAATAGGTGCTGAAAAGTGTTGTTTGGAAAAGCATAAGTGCTGTTTGGAAAAGTATAAGTGTTGTTTGGTGTAATTAAGTGTTGCCTAGTCTGTCGAGATCCGTAGGAGAGTTGGGGGAAGGGTAAAGTTGTTGTTTGGAGTGTTTGGAAGCTATAGGAGTGTTGTTTGGACTTCATAAATGTTGTTGGGAGCTGTAGGGACTTCACTATTGTTGTCTGGAGCTTTCTTATTGTTGTTTGAAGTTTTATACTTGCTTCCCCGAGTCGTAGGAGGTCGTAGGATCACCACATAGGCTTGCTAGTTGCTACCCAAAGTTGTAGGAAGCTTGTTAGGTACTGCCTAGTGTCGAAATTGACCATTTCGAGCTTGCTAGCCACTGCCCGGAGTTGTAGGAAGCTAGTTAAATGCTGCCTATTGCTGTAGTTGACCGTTTGGAGCTAGCTAAGTGCTTCCTAGAGATGTAGGGGGGCTTAGAATTAATGTGTGAGCTTGCTATTTGCTATTTAACAGCATTTCGACACTGTTTTGGGGTTTCATGCGATCGTCATTCAAATGTCTTTAGGCCCGACTCACTTGTTTTTCTCCCATTTTTGGCTTTGCTAGTTTTGAAAGTAGGTCGGCCTCCTCTGCACTCTTGTTTTATTTTTAATGGTCAAGTCAAAATGGGGAATTTCTGATTTAATTGAGAAACACTTAGGAGATATTTGAGGTCTAGTTAGAAAACACGTAAGTGAGTTTATAACACCTTAAATCACTCCAGGCACGAGTCACATTGTAGACTTCATAGGATTTTAAGTGCACACCTTAGGTGAGAACCCGTCGACCTAACCCACAGTGTAGGTTTCCTGGATTTTAGATGCACACCTTAGGTGAAGCCCCCTTCTACCTAACCTGCAGTGTAGGCTCCCTGGATTTTAGCCGCACAACTTAGGTGAAGCCCCCTCTACCCCTGGATTTTAGATGCACACCTTAGGTGAAGCCCCCTCTACCTAACCCCCAGTGTAGGCTCCCTGGATTTTAGGTGTACACCTTAAGTGAGAGTTAACCTACCTAATCTTCATTGTAGGCTTCCTGACCTTAGGGGCACACCATAGGTGAGAGCCCATTCACCTAATCCTCGAATGCACAATTAAACTAGGCACCTGACCCTAATTCACAAACTGATTAAGACACTAGATACACGAATGCACCGAGACGTGGTTTACCCTTTCTAATTAAATCAAATAATAAAATTCCCACAATGACTTAACCTACACTGAAATCAAATGCACCGAGATTTGAGTTTGAACATTACACTCAAATCCTCCTGGCAATTGGGGATATTTTTTTTAATGCCACATATGGATCATCAGACCGGTGTAAGTTTGAGGTCTACGTGGCGAGGGCGATGATAATAATGTTAATGTGTGCTAAACGAGGGATACGATGTGAGAATTTTTAAGAATAGCATCTCTTACTTCAAAGATCTTTAATAAAGGGGAGGAAATGACTGATGATGTTATTCATCGACTCTTGGTGAGATTGTTTCCCCCGACGATCTTAGTTCGCCAGTAATCCTAGCACGATTAGAGTGAATAGCCTGTGAACTCCATTACTTTATAAAATACTTACAAAAATAAAATAAAAATCTCTTTTGCTTGTTAACAAGAACTCTGCATAAAAAATTTAAACAACTTTTGCATGAAAATCAAAGAATTCTTCTTATAAAAACTTATAAAGATCCATGGTTAGTCACTTAGATTAAGATTAAGGACTGCCCTCCGTAGATCGTCAGGTTGGTAACTCTTGTCCAAGGTCGGGTAGCACACAACCCAACTCTGAAACCCTATCTTTACTGACGTCTTACAACCAGTTTCAGTTTTGCATACGTGACTACAAGTTTTACTTGTGATTTCTACAACTCGTTTTTCTGAATTTCGTGCTGGGTTTTCTCGTTATACTGAATTTTCCTGCAAGTTTATTTAAATCCTTTACAAACTATACCATGCTTAATGGATTAGTCATGGAGCGGTAGCAGATGCCCAGGTACGCTTTACAGTTTATTTATAGCATTTTTACGTTGCTACACTTTACCTTTTAGCACTTTTTATTTACTTGCAATTATTTACTCTGCACGTAAAACAAAACAAAATCAAAACTCAAGATATTGAAACACACTTAGTAAAACTATTTGAACCTTAGACATTAGGGCTGCAACTGCAACAAAGAACTAGGAGCTGAATTCGTGGACAGCGCAACAAGAGACTTGGAGCTAACTTTGTGGGCAGCGCAACGAAGAATCCAGACCGAGCAACAAGAGGATCGTCTTCAGCAAAACTCTTCCTTAGTTTAAATTACAACCTATAGGACTTCAAACTAGCTCGCCAGCGCGACGCAAATCCTCACCTTTGCCTTTGGCTTCTGTGTAACCTTGTTGCGCGGTGTAAGTCCTAACTCGTACTAGGTTCTGAGGTTATCGTACGGTACGACGTAAACCCTCTTATCTCTGCGGGCTACTTGCATAATCAGGTATTATGCAAGTGTAAGTCCCAAATAATAAAATCAGCATGATTGAAATACTCAATAAGCATTATCTAAAACGCAGCTGCACTGTAGGATAGTTGGGAATTCACTGGGGCTTGCCTCAGATCTGTGACATCCCCTACATTTTCCTTCCTTTGAACTTCTGAACATAACTGTTCATACATTTGAGCCACTCCCACTTACTCTTTCCATGTCATACTGTGAAAACCTAAACTTTGAATTCTTGAAGACAGAACCACCGATCATTATCGAGACTTTCTCAAGTGACTTCAGTCATTTGGGATGTAATTAACTATAGGGGTTTGCTTCTATAGGGAACTTGAAACCTATGTAAAATAAATCTTACTTAATTTTTGTATTAAGTAGAGGAACTTGTCGATCATACATAAAAAGGTTCGCACAAATCTCTTAGTTCGTATGATTGGGTCCACCGCCGCGGGATACACTCTTCTTTCGAGAAGGTGTATCAATTGTGATATCAGGCACGATTACGCAAACTATTGGGTAAATGAGATCCAGGCGGTCTCATCTTTAAAACATAAAATACATTATTTTCAAAATTATTTTCAAGAATAATATACCTTTTTATATTAAACTAAATCATTCATTACCTTTCAAAAAGCTGGCCGACATGTGAGACATACAATCCTGTCCTATAGACAAGGCGGCCCGATTAGCCCGCACAGCATTCTCGAAACTAATATTTGAGCATTCTATATTTTGGTTGGAGCAAATGCGGGAATTATTTAATTTCATATAATGGAGGCAACTTTGCATGACTTAAGGAAATTTACATGACTCAGTTGTTTTAATAGACGCGTGTAAGACTTGAATTTATATAAATTTGTCTTACATGAATGAATATATAAATATATGCAAAGGCACACTTTAAACTTCATAAAATACCGTATTTTGTTTGCTAGCATGTGTATTGTGAATCCTGCGACAGCATTGAATTATTAATTCATTATTTTAGCATTTAAAAATAATGTTTGTGCCTTAACCCTAATTTATGATATTTTATATCCAGGTCAAGTTCACAAGCTTAGCCTCCTCAATTTATGTATTTAAATAGATTGCATAAACATTCATTTACATTAGGACATATATTTTTTTATTTGATCACATTCAAATATAATCGAATTTGAAACTTTTAACTCACAATTTGTATTTTCCTCTATTTATATTTTGACATCATTTTAAGTCAAAATAATTCATTTTTTTCTTTTAGGAACGTTTGCAAATCCAAAATCACCATAAATTTCGGCAGCCTCCTGGTGTCGTCCCTGATTAGAGGGCCGCATCGAGGTGTCTCCCTGTCTAGTTATCTATCAGACTCATTGGTCAATGTCGCAAGACACTGCGGTCAGAAGTCTATAAGACATATGTGACTTTTCGTTTTTCTTTCATATTGTTGAATTCATCACTAGTGTGGATAGAGATTTTGTAGTGCGGAAGGAGAAGAGAGATGGCAATTTTGGGTCTCTATATACAGCGATTCCATTGTCACCTTCCATGTGCTCTCATCGCGACTGCACTGCAAAGGATTCAGGTAAGAGAGGATTACCAGCAGAAGTTTCAACAATCCTCACTCGCAGCAATCTCCTTGTCGTCTTCTGCGTCATCTTCTGTCGTGTGGTTCCCTATGGAGAGGAGGAATACAAAGATTGAGGAAGCCCACGAGGAGGTCAGCCCCTTGCTGTTTTGCTTCCATCCCTTTGAAGAAGTCGAGTGGCTTCGTTTGGTAAGTTATGAGCAGGAAGTGGAGCGGGATCACTTATGAGGAATTCATTTTGGAGCATACAGATGATTCAAACTTTAATTTTATATTTTTAAATGTAATCAAACATTAATTAACATCATTAATAAAATTTTAATATTTGTTTTTAATGTCATCTGAGTTTATGAAAAAGTGTCAAATTAATCCTCCAATGTTTTTTTAATATTGGCTAAAATAATTCTCATAAAGTACTATTTTAGCCCCCTTCAAATTAGTTTAGGACTAAATTGACGTTTTTATAAACTCTTGCACTAAAATGACCCCCTGAGAAAGAGTGGGGGGACAAGTCTGTTGTTTCTTCTCCATATTTCAAAATTTGGCCATAGAATATAGATTAAAATCAAAAATTCAAACTTCCTAGACTCTTTCCAAAAGGTTATAAGTTTGGTGTAGTATAGCAACTTAGTAACATGTTTAATTATCGTAAAAATCACAAGTGGGGAATACTGGATTGCCAAGTTCCATTAGATTTAAACCAAAACACATGTCTATATCAAAAATTAATAGAATGGATGAAGTTCTTCATAAAAATCATTACCTCACAACTCTTCAGAGCAAACCGACTATCATGAGGAATGTTTCCCTTGCTATATTTGCCAGTAAGAACACCCGATGCTAAAGGACTCCAAGTGGTCAGTCCCAAACCATAGGCACGGTAAAGAGGAAGATACTCAAGTTCCACCTGCATCAAATAAAATATAACTTGTCAGAAATGCTCTTGAAATTAAAGTTTTAATCTTGACAAACAAGGAAATAGATGTTCCTTCTAGTTCCCAAGAACAATGCATGAAAAAACAAGGAGGCGAACAATTCAATAATTTGAGTTCCATCAAGAAAGCTAAACACCAACACTAATTGTAGTCCCAATTACTACCAATGAAAAGATTAAAAAAAAATAAATGACCAACTAATGTAAATAATCCTGACATAAGTAAATGTCACATAAAATAATGCAAGTCGGCTTGCACATGTGGTGCGTGTGCATTTGTGTGAAAAACAAAATGTCATTTAAAATAATGAAGTGGTCATGATGAGCTAGCAAAATACACTAAAAACAATTCACATTTGGCAATCAACCAAAGTAAAAAATTTATGAACCAACAATTAAGATTTGAAAATAAAAAAGGCATTCTACTCATGCATTTTTTACAACTACTAATACCACGATGTACCAAATCATAGATATTAATATTCATAGAGGATGGCCATCAGATTAATAATATAATTTTTAAACTATATATCTATTCCATAAGATAATTCGATTGATTATAATGAGAACAGTGAACGATGAATGCGACATCATGCAAATTAAGGCCAAAATGCCTCAATCATGCCTAAGATCAATTCAAATAACGCCTATCCATATAATGGATGCGGTGGGGCTTATTATTGTTTGAACCAGTTGGGAGGCTGAATTGATTCCACAGGGATGGCTCAGGGCTGGCCAAACCCTTGTCGCCCAAGGGGAGAGACTCCCCCTTATATATATATATATATATATATATATATATATATATATATATATATATATATATATATATATATATATATCATTTTCTTTGACTAGGATTCTATTTTTGCTTAAGTTTCTCTATCGTTGGCTTTTTTCTCCCTTTATGGGGTTTTATCCAAGGACAAGTAGTGCTTCGGCTATATCCTGTTCCCCGGTGTTGGTTATCTCCTCGTATTCCCTCTCCTTTCCTCCTCCCCTGCTTGTCGTCGACACGTTTAGCCCTTCCCAGCTTGTCGTTGCCCTTTGAGGCCCCTCCTACTTGTTGCTGAGCTCCTTCCAGCAATTGCCTGCCTATTGTCAACCGCTTTCAGCTGCGGCCTGCTTGTTTCCGCCCCTTCCAACCACCCACCTGCTTATCCGTCCTTCTAACCCCTCTCCTAATGGTTATCG
This sequence comes from Papilionanthe hookeriana x Papilionanthe teres, assembly GCA_022702705.1. Lineage (NCBI taxonomy): Eukaryota > Viridiplantae > Streptophyta > Magnoliopsida > Asparagales > Orchidaceae > Papilionanthe > Papilionanthe hookeriana x Papilionanthe teres. The sequence goes on from CM040421.1 coordinate 40,698,934, forward strand.
CCCCTTCATGCAGCCTCCCTGCGTCTCGCCAGCCCCTCCCTGCTATCCCTTTCCTTGTCGTCGCATACTGTTTACCCTACGCTAATGTTCTTGCTGCCACCCAGTCACCAACTATCCTACAATCATTGTTGCCACCTTCCCAACATCATTAGTTCAATCCAAGTTCTTTGTTTGTGTGTGCCTTATTATTTCTTATTTTTGTGGTTTGTTTATAACAACTTATTTGCATTTCAACAACTATATCAATGTTCTGTTGTGGTTCTGGGTTAACTCCAGTATCATTTGGTATCAGAGCTAATCAAACTCTAATCTTATAATAAGATTTCTAGCATTCACCATACTTCCACCCCCAAAATACCCTCTTCCACTCTCATAACACCAACCCATAACCACGCCACCAAAGAGGCAAATGCTGGAACTTACCTGGGAGGAGATACAATGAGAGATATGTCAGATTCAACAAGGGCTTGCAGAGATTACTGAAGGGACTCGAAGAGAAATTACACTCCATTGTGATATGGAGTCAAAGAGGAGGGAGAGAAGAGAATGAGAACCCCATCCATAGGGAGGACTTTAATGATGGGGAGAACAAATCACGACACTTCGAAATTATTTATCAGAAGAGGTTGAGAAAGGAGAAGGCATATGGAGTACATAAAGACTTTGAAGTGAAATTAGATCTACTGGAGTTCGAGAAGGGATTAATCCATATGATTTTCTTGAATTGTTATAGTCAATTAAGAGAATCTTCGAGTACAAAGATGAGCTACAAGACAAGAGAGTGAAAGTCATGATAATCAAATTGAAAAAAAATCACTTTTTTAAGTTGAAAAATTTGCAGATGGAAAGAATGAGAGAAGGAAGTGAAAAAATTGCCAAATAAGAGAAGTAAAAAAAATTGCCAAATGAGAGAAGATGAGGAAGAATGTGCAGAGGAAATACTCAAATCTTCACTATCCTCGAGATACATTTTTGAGGCACCATCACCTGCAACAGTGGAGGAGTTTAAGGCACAGTATGAGCAGCTTCAGATGAAATGCAAGTTAGTCAAGTCGGAGGAACATACTACTAGATATTTGAGAGGTATGAAACCAAGTATCAGTAACATTGTTTAACTGCAGCTCTATTTGTCATTGAGAGATGTCCAAATCTTGGCATTGAAGGTGAAGAGGTGACAGAAATAAAGCAGACAACCGCCCATATTTAGATAACCACCTAGAGGTGTCACTGCCAACAAGGTTACACCTGAAGTTGGGAAGACTGGAAAGCGAATAACAAGACACATCTTAGTGAAAAAAAGCCCAATACACAAGCTTGAACTTCCCTATGGCACGAGTTGTTTGTTTCACTGAGCAAGGTGCCGTCGAGAAATGAGAGGAGGAAACAACGAAGGATCGAGATGAGGAACATCAACCCTAAGAGGATGAGAAAGAGATGGTAGTCATAAAGAGGGTCCTGCAGATTGAGTCGCGAAAGGATTATTTGTGGCTAAAGCATAGCATTTTTCGCAATAGGTGCACCGCAAGAGCGAAAGTCTACAACTTGATTATTGTCAATGGGAGTCGTGAAAATGTTATATCTACACTCCTGATAAAGAAATAGGATTTGGCCACGCAGAAGCATACCAATTCTCTTATGTACTTGAAGAGGAAATGGAATGTGCATGAATCAACAATGCTTGATTGAGTTTTCTATTGGAGATCAGTTGTAGAAACAGGTGCGGTGTGACGTGATACCCATGGATGCTTGTCATATTTCGTTGGAAAGGTTGTAGTAGTTCAACCTAAAACCCAGTATGACGGGTTTAAGAACACTTATTTATTCAAAAAAGATGAAAGACGCCTGATGGGAGATCACAGAGGAGATGTTATTCCCACGAGCCACCTTTAAACAATCGATACTAGAGGCTCTAGTGGCAATGGCTTTGGTCATGTTACAGGGAACTAAGGAGGAGATTGAGATATCAGAGCCTATACAGGCATTGCTAAATAACTTTCAGGATGTGATGATTGACAACCTTCTAGAGGGACATTCAGCATGTCATAGATATCATCTCTGGATCAATGTTACCAAAGCAAGCCTACAAATTAAGACCTACAAAGTATAAGGAAGTACAATGACATGTACAATATCACGTTGTGAGAGAGTAGATGAAAGAGGATTAGTTTGTGTGTTGTCCCCGCCTTGATGATGCATACAAAGAACTGATCCTGAAGAATATGCATTGATAGTTGAGTCATCAACAAGATCAACATCAAATACATGTTCCATATACATCGTCTGGATGAGCTCTTTGATTAGTTGCATGGAATCGTTAGCTTTTTCAAGATCGACTTATGCAGTGGATATCACTACATCTTATGATAAATGATGAAAAAGAAACCAGTCTACTCAATTTAAATGGTTTAAAAACATCGAAGCTGTAAAAACTGGACTAGGCATCGAACTAGAAGAGATAAAGGTTCAAAGTTCAATGGTTCAACCAAATTTCAACCAAAGATTGAATCGAATAAGGTAATACATATTTAAAATATTTTAATATGATATAAATAGTAGAATAATGATATATCAATATCATTTTTACCGATTTAATAAATAATATTTTAATTTAAAATAATATTTTTGAATATTTTGAACAATATTCTAATTTAAACATGATATTCATCATTTTTAATTTAAAGATCTTATTTATGTTCATCCAATTAAAATTAAAATGCTAAAATTAAATAATAATTGAACGCACCGGTTCTTCAAAAACCAGACAGGTTCTTTGATTCTCTGGTTCAACCCCTATTCTAACCGGTTCAATCTCGATACTATACATAAACTGTTTTGAGCTTGGACCAAATCGGTTGAATGAATGGTTTACAGTTGAACATCCCGAGCCGACAGATCCAGTTCGGTTTTTAAAAACATGAAAAACATTAAACATTGATTTTCATATTGAAATAAATAAGAAAAACATTTTCTTTGATCAATAACTTAATTTTGACTAATCAACTCATTCACTTGACCAACTTGATGTCATCAAATCAATTTAAAATATTTATTTAACACATTTCTCTTAGAGAATCTGTTCTTTACAACCAAATACTGAGATTTCGCATCAACCATGGTTCCTATTTCTTAAACCAATGTTGGTTTCCTTTTTTAGGAAGAAGTTGAGGGCCTAGCCTGGTTTATTAAAAAATAAAAGATAAAAAAAATCAATGAAAAGCCAACATTACAAGATATATAATGATAATTAGGCTGGAAAATACAAGTCTCGTGAATCAAAGTAGCAATATTAAAAAAATTGAGATGGACCAGTTTTGAATGATTCTTTCAAAGTAAGAAATGTTGACTCACCGTTTGTTGTTTTGGATGTATATCACTTCAACAATGATTCAACTTAGCAATTGTTCTTTTGGCAAAGTTGAATTTTGAAAATTTTGATTGTTCTTCTCAGTACAACCATCGCAAAAATCACAGAATAGATTTCCAAAAAGATATCACCAAGCAAGTGCTTCGAGCATGGAGTTTGCAAGTTTTAGCAACTGCATCACTGATACAGAAACTACGTTGACATTTGAAGAATAAACGTTCATGTGTTTCTAGAGTTGATTAAGCTTATAAGATTGTTGGTTGTTTATATTTTAGACTGAATGTCTGCCAAAAAATAATGTTAAAATAAAGTTCGGCCAGATTGTGACAAACAAACCATGGCGTTGAATGTAGTATAGCGATCTTGATGCCATAACCCTCGGAAAAAGCCACTGAAGAATCTTCTTAGGTGAAAATATGGCATTTAAATAACATAAAGTATCTTAGTAAAGATATAATCCTTAGCATTACAAAACAATCTGTATAATTGTGTCCCAGAACATGTACATAAACATTTGACACCTAGGATCACAAAATATGAAGACCTAGACTCCCGTCTCATGGATCTATGGAGCTTCAGAGAGGACTTTGATGGCTCACAGTTTAACAGTTATATTGGCATTTGCAGGCTTCAACCCAAAAGGAGATAGATAAGCTTGCCTGAGTTGTAATATACTTGACCATACCAAGTACATCTTGTTCCTGAGTGCAAGTAAAAAGTAACCAGTCTTGGAGAGCATCAAACAACTTGTAAATTGCTCCAAGTCTCTAACAGAAACTCATCGCTACTTTGAAGTACCCAGCTTAACAAATTTTCAAAAATATAGAGATGTTTTTTCGAGTACCTCAAGCCCACAGATTGGTGAGATTTTAAAAAGGCACCTAGGTTTTCAGAAATCCATCCATGAAATATAGAAGACAAGCATTTTGCTTGAAGAAAGAATACTATTATAAGAAATCTTAAGTTTCAAGTATTCAAATTCCCTAAGAAGTAAGAAGTAGAGAACTATCACTCTAGATCACTACTTCCACCGTCATCACAGAATACCTTGATCGATCAATTGTGTTAGGCATGACTCATATAGCAAATAAGGAATAGATGTTGGAGCGGACAAGCGAATCGAAAGTTACGTTATGTGGGTTGGGGTGCGGGGGCAACACCCCGCAGTACGATGCAGAGGTAATTTTATAATTACATATTGTACGCCAGAGTAATATATATGTGATATTGTAACCCTAGAACCAAAATTGTACTCTTTTCTGAAATTGAATGGAAAGCAGATGCTCTGCTCACGAGAGCGTAGGCATATTTCCCGAACCTCGTTAAATCTTTGTGTTCTTCTTTTGGATTTATGTCGATTTCATTTTCTTTGCCCAAAATTTCTCAACAAGTTGTATCAGAGACAAGTTTAAGGACGGAGGAGATCAGCGCAGGAAGTAGAAGTAGATTTGACGGCTAGTGCATCCAAGGATTTGGCACAGGAAGGCTGAATCGACAAAGGGCAGGAAGACTATTTTCAGCGATAAAATTCGACTAGGACTGCGGTCTGTGAGCAATTCCGCGCGACCAGGAGAAGAAATTCGACAATGTTCGCAGAGGGTTCGTCAACTACCAGCTATTCAGCGGAGGAGATTGGCACAAAAAGTCGCGACATCTCAGGTTCATGAGTTCGCGGGTTGTTCGCAGAGGGTTCATAGCAGGGGTTCGCGGCTTCCAGGAGGTTCGCGGCAGACAAGTTCGGTAGTTCGGCGAACTGCAGAAGAAGTTCGCGAAGGACTAACTGCGGGAGGAGTCTGACGGTTCGGAGGGTTCCGACATGCGAAGAAAGACAAAGTGGAGGTCCCGACAGGCTTCTCGCGACTGTTCACGCGAGGGTTCCGATCCCACGTAGCGATTTTGTGGGTTGTTCGCAGAGCTTGCAGCAGTTCTTTTTCTGACGATTCGAGACTCACAACCAGACGGCGGTGGACGAGAGCTAAATCGCGAAAGAAGCTCGCGAATCATGCTGAGGTAGGCTTCGGTGGTTCGAGAGTTCGAAAATCGTAGAAAGCGTCGTAGGGACACCTCAGGCTCTTTTTCGCAAGCAAGGTAGACAGGCTCGCGGGAAAGCAGTTCAGCGAATCTGATAAAAGATTTGTGAGAAGAAATTTGGGCGAGCAATTCTGTAACTGAAGCAGAGAAATTCGCAGAAAAGTTCGCTGCAAAATTAATTTCAAATAACAATTTCTAGTGCAAAATTCGAGGTGGTGAAGTTTGATGGAACTGGTAACTTCGGATTGTGGCAAACAAGGGTGAAAGATCTGTTGGCACAACAGAGAATCTTGAAGGTTTTGCGGGCAACAAAATCAGATGTAATGCAGGATGAATACTATGAAGAATTGCAACAACAAGCGACAGCAACCATACGCTTATGTCTGACAGATAAGGTTATGTATCATGTGATGAATCTTAAATCTTCATGGGAGGTATGGAAGAAACGGAAAACCGTGTTTATGTTCAAATCTCTGACGAGTAAATTGTATCTGAAGCAAAAGTTGTATGAGCTGAAGATGCAAGAAGGTTCTGATCTGACACAGCATGTGAATCGCTTCAATCAAATAAGCACAAATTTATCATGACTTGATGTGAGTATTGAGAATGAAGATCGAAAAATGATTATGTTGTGTTCGTTGTCTTCTTCTTATGAACACCTAGTGACTACTCTTACTTATGGGAAAGAAACTATCAAAATTGATGAAATTACTGCAACATTGTTGGCTCACAATCAGCGGAAGCAGAATGCATGGGAAAGCTCTCATGGCGACAATTTATATGTTAAGGATAATCAGGATCGTGGAAGGAATAAAGAGAATGAGAGTTCTGGAAGGCAAAATTCCATATCGAAGTGTAAAGGCAAAAAAACGATTCATTGCTACAAGTGCAAGGAGCCAGGTCATATGAAGAGAGATTGTCCAAAGCTTAAGAAGCAGGCTGAAGGAAACGCAATGCACCATCCAAGTCTGTAAACGTGATGCAGGATAAAAATTCAGATGCAGTGATGGTAATATGGTTTCAGTTTCATCAACTCAGTTCATAGATGCATGAATTCTTGATTCAGAATGCTCTTATCACATAAGACCTAACAGATAGTGGTTTACTTCATACATGTTATTTAATTCTGTCTCAGTCTATCTAGGTGATGATAGATGTTGTAATATTGTTGATATTAGTGATGTCTAGATTAAGATGTATGATGATACTGTTAGAACATTATATGATATCAGGCACATTCCAGATTTGAAGAAGAATTTAATTTACTTGGGCACTCTACACAAAAATAATTTTATTCATAAGACAGATGAGGATAGAGAAACCATCAGAATTGTTAAGGGTGCATTGATTGTGATGAAAGAAAAGTTAACTGCAGGCAATATCTACAAACTGTTGGGGAGTACAGTTGTAGGTAGAATTCATTCTGTTGAGTCAGATGATGATAGTACAAAATTATGACATATACGTCTAGATCATATTAGTGAACGTGGGATGACTGAATTGCATAAAAGAAATTTGTTGCATGGCGTTAAAAGCTACAAGCTCAATTTTTGTAAGTTCTGTTTTCTTGGAAAACATACTAGAGTCAGTTTTAAGGGATTCTTGATTATGTGCATTTTGATGTATGGGGCCCTACCAAAGAATCGTTAGTGGGAGGATCGCAGTATTATGTTACGTTTATTGATGACTTCTTCAGGGAATTTTTGGTGTATTTCTTGAAGCAAAAACCTGAAGTTTTCTCTAAATTCAAACTGTGGAAAGCTGAGGTGGAGAACCAAATTGGCAAAAAGATCAAGTATTTGAGATTTAATAATGACAGAGTACACAAATACGCAGTTTCAGAGTTCTGTGAGGAGCATGAGATTCAGAGATATTTTTCAGTGCGAAAGACACCACAGCAGAATGATATTGCAGAAAAAATGAACATGTCCTTAGCTAAAAGGGCAAGATGCTTGAGACTGAATGCAGGGTTTCTTAAAAACTTCTAGGCATAGGCTGTGAATATGGAATTTTATCTCATCAATAGATCAGATCAGACATCATTGGGTGGCAAGGTTGCAGAAGAGGTATGGACAGGTAATTCAGTTAATTTTGATCACTTACAAATTTTTTGTTGTCCTGCTTATGTGCATGTACCTGGAGATGAAAGATCAAAACTTGATCCAAAATCCAAGAAGTACATCTTTCTGGGCTATAAAGAAAGATGTGAAAGGATACAAGTTTTGAGATCTGATTGCAAAGAGGACGGTGATGAGTAAATATGCAGTTTTTGATGAGCAGTCCATGTTATAGTAGAATCAAGACAAGATGTCAGGGAACAGTTCCAGTTCAGAGACATTGCAGATGGATCCAGAACAACATCAAATAGCAACTCAGAGAGTTGAAGGTTTAGATCCAACACTGATGATTCCAGTACAGATAACTTGCAGAATTACAATCTAGATAGAGATATACAAAGATGCACTAATATAAGGCATACTAACAGATTGAATTATGAAGACTTGGTTTCTTGTGCACTTATCATCAGCAGTGATGATCTAACCACCTTTCAAAGAGCTATCACCAGTCAGGAAAAAGAAAAGTTGATGAGTGCAATGATTGAGGAGATGAAGTCTTTGCAGAAAAAATTGCACATTAAAGTTAGTTCAGCTCCCTGAAGGAAAGAAGGCTATTGGGTGCAAATGGGTCTACAAACAGAAACCCGTAGTATCAGAAAAAGAAGGGGAAAAGTTCAAGGCTCAACTGGTAGCAAAGAGATTTTTACAGCAGAAGGGAATAGATTATGATGAAATCTTTTCTTCTATGGTCAGACATACTTCAATCAGAGCAGTGCTTGCATTAGTAGCTACTGGGATTTGCATTTGGAGCTGATATATGTTAAAATTACATTTTTACATGGTGATCTGGAGAACCAGATTTACATGGAGCGGCCAGAAAGGTCACTCAACCTGGATAGGAACATCTGGTTTGCAAATTAAAGAAATCGTTGTCTGGGTTGAAACATACTTCAAGACAATGATACAAGCGGTTTGATTCCTACATGATTCAAATTGGCTACAAGCGATGTGAGTATAATTTTTGTGTCTATGTTAAGAGTCTTGATGATTGTTCTATTATTTTTGTGCTACTATATATGGAGGATATATTGATTGTTGCAAAGAATATAAATGATGTCATTGGTTTAAAAGCTTTATTGAGCTAGAAATTTGACATGAAAGACTTGAGTCCAACAAACAAGATTCTTGGAAGGAAGATTCATCGAGATAGAGGCTTAAGACCACTGTATTTATCTCAACGAGGCTATGTTGAGAAAGTGCTAGACATGTTTGAGATAAGCAAAACAAAGCATGTGAGCACTCCACTGACAAATCATTTCAAGCTTTTTTCAGAACAGTATCCGAAGGCAGATAGGGAAATCGAAGACAAGACAAAGGTTCCATATGCTAGTGTAATTGGTTGTTTGATGTATGTAATGGTATGTACTCCCCTGATTTGGCTCATGTTGTTAGTCAAGTCTGCAAATATAAGTCTAAATCAGGAAGAAGACATTGGGAAGCAGTCAAGTGAATTTTCAGGTATCTAAATGGTACTATAGGACATAAAATTATTTTTGGCAGTCAGTAGGATGATCCTTCAGTAGTGGGGTACGTTGATTCAGACTATACAAGTGCTTTGGATGGCAGAAGGTCTAAAACTGGTTATGTTCTTACTCATAGTGGAGGGCCTATATCTTGGAAATCAACAGTTCAGTTTATTGCGGCATTATCAACAACTGAAGTTGAGTACATGGCAGTAGCCAAAGCTGCTAATGAAGCCTTACGGCTTACTGGGCCAGCAAAGGAACTGGTGTTGAGCATGGTGAAGTTCAGTTGCATTGTGATAGTCAAAGTGTTATTTATTTGGCTAATAACCAGGTGTACCATGCAAGAACCAAGCATATTGATGTCAGGTATCACAAGATCAAAGAATTTATTACTTCTGGTGAGATACTGTTGCAGAAGGTTCATACTAATGAGAATGCAGCTGATATGTTAACCAACAAGTTCTTGCATTGCTTGGACTTGTTGAATATTGACAGTTGCTAGAGAAGCATATTAGCCCAACTTACATTGGTGCATGTGTAACTTGCAGATGTCTTTTCTTCTAAGGGGCTGGATATTCACCGAGGTGGAGATTTGTTAGGTATGACTCATATACTAAACAAGGGGCAGATGTTAGAGCGGAGCTAGAGAATCAGGGGAGTTATGTTATGTGAGTTGGGAGAGCAGGGGTAATGCCCCGCGGTACTATACATGGGTAATTTTGTAATTACATATTGTACGCCAGGGTTATATGTATGTGGTATTGTAACCCTAGAACCAAAATTGTACTCTTTTATGAAATTAAAAGAAAAGTCGACGCTCTACTCCCGAGGACGTAGGCATCTTTGTTGAACCTCGTTAAATTTTTGTGTTCTTCTTTTGGATTTGTGTCGATTTCATTTTCTTTACCCTAAATTTCTCAACAAATTGTCATAACAAAACCATCACTTCATTATCCCAACTAGAACCAGCCACACATAAAAACCCTAATAATAACCTTAAATCAAGCATGCATCACAAATAATAAACAGTGAGGAAGGAAGAAACCTTGTGGCGAGACAGCAGATTGTACTCCGGCTGCTCGACAGTCGGTCCAACCAGATCAAACTTTCCAGCAATCGTCCACGCATCAGCAATCTGCTGCGCTGACCATTCGCTCGTCCCCCAATAAAACGCCCAGCCACGATCAATGATATGGTTCATAGCCCTCACCGTTTCCTCAAGGGTCGTTAATGGATCGCGACGATGACAATAGATCACATCGACGTAATCCATATCGAGTCGCTTCAACGACGCCTTGGTTCCCTCGACGATGTGCTTGCGCGAAAGTCCATTGTCGTTAGGGCCTTGTCCGCCCCAGAATATCTTGGTGGAAATCACCAGTTCGGAGCGCTTCCACCCAAGCTCGCGTATGGCTTGCCCCATGATCTCCTCGGCTCGACCATTCGCGTACACCTCCGCGTTGTCGAAGAAGTTTACGCCGTGGTCGCGGCAGCATTGGAGAAGGGATTTGGCTTCCTTTACGTCAAGCTGCTCACCGAAGCTCACCCAGGCGCCATAGGAGAGCTGGCTTACTTTGAGGCCTGATCGGCCGAGTCTGTTGTACTGCATTTTTCAGGAGATGGTGGATTTCGACCATTGAGTTGGAGCAAGTTCTCTACTTTCTCTGGTTCGCTCTCTTGAAAGAGAAAGGAGATGCGAGAGACAGGGAAATGCGGCATGGATGGCACCTGAGATACACTGAGCTGGGAAAGAAAGGTGAGCTGGTGGCCACGTGCAACAATTGCATTGCATTGCGCCAAAAAACGGTCATGAGAGAGAGCAATTATTACATACGGCATACTCACGCATCTCCTCCTGTAATTATCCCGTAACCATCAAGTACTCCTACAATTTCGATACCCATCCCGTACCCTCCCCGTAACTCAAAAATCCGCACCTAACGCACACAGCTCGTCCGCATGGAATAATTCACCCATAAGAGATGTGGTCTATCTAATTAGTTAATACTTAATCGAGTATAGCCCCATTATTTGAACTTATTCTCATTTTTTTCTTGACCTTAATCTTATTTTTAATTCTAAGAGATTTATCTCTTCTAATCTTATTAGTTCTCCTAATTTTAATTTAACCATATGTTCCATTTCCACATATAGGGTTTTCTTTTACATATTAAGAAGTTTTTTAGGGCTCAAAGTAATAGACTCTAACTATGATGGGTATGTTATTGGCAAATGATTTTTCCATGGTGATTTGCATCAAGTTATTGCTAGAATATGAAAGTTGAAAAGTTTTAGAGAATTTCGATGCGACTTTGGTGGGTGGTCTGTATTTTTTCAACGATAGATCATTCATTTTTTTTAAAATGATTGCATGACTTTAAACATGTTAAGGAAATTTTCAAATATAGACACATTTGGGTTAAGTTTCTTAATTTATCTGTGTTGTTATAATGAATTTGGTATTTCTAAAATTGTAAGTCGAATCGACATTTTGTTAGTTCTTAATTCTTTGACTTCCAAATTTTATTAACTTTCCTTTGCTATAGTTAACATACAGATAAATATCAACTCTCCCCTTCCTAATTCATTCATCTTTATATTAAAGATTGTGAGTTTAATTTACATGTGGTCAAAGAATGAAAACCCGCTTCTTATAAGAATTATTGTATTTTTTCTCTCGATCCTCGATCTTTGTCTTATGGCAACCTACTATTCTTGGTTCTATTTTTAGAGGGAAATCTAATAATAGGTATTATAGTAAACAAAAAAAAAAAATTTAAGTTACGATAGACCTCAAATTCAAGTTAGAATTTCTACTGTTAATAATAACATTACTTCTTATGTTCTTTATTTAAACGTAAATAATGTTGTTTCATCATTTAGTACTGTAATTGTTGTAGAAGACGTTGAAGTTCAGTCTATTGAATCTAATGTTGATCCTAATATTATTGTTGATATTGATGTTAATTCTTTTGGTGTTACTGTGTTGAATCATGATAATCTAAATTAAAAGAATTTGCAAAGTGAATGTTCAACTTTACTAAATCCAAATGAAAGTTCTACTTTACCTCTTGTTTTTTATTATGTTAATACTAAGTTTGGTGAAAGTAATGTCATATTTTAGAATGTTATTATTGGAAGTATCATAGATGAAGCATTCCACTTTTACGATAAATAATATTATTCTTAATATGTTGAATGTCTCTTTTATTTTTGTTTTTGTCTCTTTTTCTCTTTGCCTATCAGGCAAAAAAATGATCAATTATAATTGGTAATGTTATGCATTAATTTATGTAAAAATATTACTTGTGAGAATCACTATCATATGATTAGGCTTATTGACTCTTTCTTTCTTCTATTTTTAATATTTTTTTATTGATAGGTTTAGACTTTTTAATAATAAATGAAGATTGAAGACATTGATATTTTTAAAAATGAGTGTATTTGGGTTAAATTTAACTATGAGATACTTTATTTTACTACTTTAGAAGTAAAATTTTAATATATTAATGGGTATGTTAAGCTTTTTATAACTTTCATTTATGTTGATAATAATGTTACTATTAAAAATGATTTTTTAAATCTTGTCCGTAAGCAGCCCATCGCCCATCTTAAGAGTGCTCCACGACTGGCCTGCTTAACTTTGACGTTACTAATGAAATTCCACAATTACACCAAAAGGCACCCAGATGTTTAAGAGTTCAGCTTCATTCAGCCCAAGGGGGTCTCACAATCTCCCCCACTTAAGTAGCTGACATCCTAATCAATTCTTGTATCTTATAATCATCCACTGAGCATATAGGATTTTAGAGGTGACTCTAAGAATTTAAGAAGTAATTTTCACCATATAGCACTTTTGTCTCGTATGGGGTTCAAGATGTGGCTCACATGACATATCACTTTATTTTGTATGGCGCTTAGTTTTTATTCTCCTGCTGTTGTAATGTTATGATACCATTTTTTACATCCCAAAAATTCACACATCCAAGTATTGTCTGCTTTGGTCAAATGACCTCATGATTTTTCCACTTTTGAGTAACTTTCTGGGAGTTCACCCATACCAAGAATGATCCATCACGAGCACACTTAACTTTGGAGTTTCTAATGAGATTACAATGTTACAACAAAAGCCGCCTTGGTGTTTAAGAGTTCAGCTTCACTCTACTTAAGGAGTTTCACACTCTCTCCTGCTTAAGTAGGGTACGTCCTCATTAGTTCTTTTAATGATCAAAGTTCCAGCAGTGTCACGGGACTTGCACAATCTGAATAGTGGGTGCCTTATCCTACGGCGATGCGGGATGCTCCCACATCAGTTTCTTAAAATGTATACATTGTTCCGTTAGGTCCCTTAAAAAACCACTTGGCTTAATACATAAACATTGCAATCAAGTAAGCAAACCATCCATTTCATCAACACAAATATAAATTTGATTCACTTAAAACTTTTATTAAAAGCAGATCGTCATTAATTACCGAATTAATTCATTAATACCAATTTAATAACACTCCAGCTTTATAACATATGAAGTGTAATTGCCACAAATTATAAAAATCGCATCAACATCAATCACAACATTTCAAATTGGTAGCAGCAGTTCCAACTTCATTCAGGGCAGAGTCTGTAACAAACTGTTTATAGTCTATCTTCTTTTTATTATGGAAAAAATAGTCCAATTACCTGTATGATTCTGGACGTTTAGGTTTGGTCTGGACGACTGCCTCAATCTTCTCAAGAACATCAGGCGTCAGCTTCGAAAGAACATCGAGAGCTTTCATGTTCTCTTTAATCTGATTTTGGAGCCAATAAAAGCACGAGTGATTAGAGTAGAGATATAAATGAAATGATGATTAAACAAGGGAGATTTATATGTATACCCTTACAAATCTAACATCTAAACTTGACTTTATATACATGCATGCCACCTTAATTATGCATGAAGAAGTGTGTTTTCAAAACTTAAAATAGTGATAATTTTGATGTGATATGAAATGTAAAAACTAAAGTTTAGGTGTTCGATGTGTGAATACATAAGAATTGGAGAGTATGAATGTTAACGGCCCCCTTAAAAAAAATGGGGGATTTATATACGTACCACTCAGTTCTTAGTATATATCATATCTATTACTCAAAAAAGTTAATATTACACACTATATATCTAATTCTTCTTAATTTCTCAATCCCACCATTGCATTATCTTTTTCCATCAACGGCTACAGATAAAGCTCGCGAAAGCGAAAGGAACAGGGCGGAAAGAGGGGAAAATGAGAGTATTGGAGTTATTTGTGCACCTATATCCCATAGTAGCCTTCTCAAGAGCGCGGCCGAAGGAGGAGAAAGAAGGGAGTTTCGGATGCCTTTGTATGCTGTGATCCCATCGCCGCCTTCCAATGAGCGGGGCCGAAAAAGAAAGAAGGGAGTTTCACAGATCCTAGTTTGCGTGATTCCGTCGTTGCCTTCCTAATTAGTTCATATGGTGGGGTACTAGGGTTGAGGAATTGAGAAGAATTGGGTGGTATGTACATAATATTGAAGTTTTGGATGCTAGATATGAAATATATTAAGAATTGGGTAAGATGCAGGTAAATCCCACTAAACTATTACAATATTTAACATTGAATTCTGAACAAAATCCATTTAAATTTATTGAAAAAAAAAATTTTCGTAGATTCATGGTAAGAGTTTTCCTATGAAGAATTATAGCTTTGAGGGAAAGCAACAAAAGGGAATTTAAATGGTAAGAAAATAAGAATAGAAAGTATCGGAGGACAGATCATTAAGTTGGCAAAATATTACATCCGGACTACGCACATAAAGTTACGTGCGGAGGTCAATCCATGCGATGCGAGACACGTGGAATCCTGCAATAATCCGGAATAACACGGGAATAACTCGAAGGAATATTCCTCGTGTTACTCCGCGGTTAGCGCTGTTTTGGGCAGAATAATACGGTAATAACACGGAATCATGTGGGGAATATTCCTTCGTGTTATTCCCGTGTTATTCCGCGTTATTGTGGTGGTATTGTAACACCACCACAATAACACATAAATACTACGCGGAATAACACAGGGAAATATTCCCGGTGTTACAATACTACCGCAATAACACATGAATAACGCGGAATAACACGGAGAATATTCCCCACGTTATTCCTCCTGCACAGTCATTGACCATGCGAGAACACGGTGAATATTCCTTCATGTTATTCGAGTATTATTGCGCGTTATTGCGGGATTCCACGTGTCTCGCATGGATTAGCCTTCACACGTAACTCTACGTGCGTAGTCCGGATGTAATATTTTGCCCATTAAGTTATTCCAGCAGAAGATAAGATTTACATACATACCACTTAATTTCTATGTATTTACATATCGAACATCTAAACTTCAATTTTTACATATATGCACTTAATTAAAATAATAATATTTTGATATGATATGAAAGATTTGAGTGGTATAAATGTAAAAAGTAAGATTTAGGTGCTAGAAATGTAAATGCCCCCAGAAGATATTGCCCTGATTCAAATATTGTTCACGTGTGCTGCACTATTCATAAATTTGATTTGTTGATATGTTTTTAAACCTACGACATACATAAAATGAGATTCATTTAGAATACTACAAATTAAATTGCCGTCTTTTTCTGGAGGTTTTACCAATAGTCAGTCATAAATTATGTTGAAGGCTGTTCATCAGTTTCTTAGAGTACCGAAAAATAATATGATGCAAGCGAATTCACCTCTTAAATAGATAATCACAGAATTTTTTACAAGAATAACTATTAAAAATGAAAGTAAACTGTTATGAAATTAAATACCGAGTTCGGGTGTTTTATGAAAAAAATAATTACCTGGCTCTCCTTCGTTGCACCAGTAATTACTGATGAAACATTCGGATTTGATGCACACCAAGCAATAGAAAGTTGAGCTAAGGTAACACCTAACTCATCTGCAATAGGCTTCAATCCACTGACTTTGCCCAGGACTTCATCAACAAGAGATCGATTGGCGAGATTCTGTGGAACATTATCATAGTTAGATCACAATAATAGTTGCTCTTCTCAAACTTGTTCCAAAGTGGCTGTAACTTAACCCACAAAGTTTCCATTAATGGAGGGTGTAGGGAGGGGTTGATAGCACCCAATTCCTATGTATTTACATATCCAGCACGTAAACTTTAATTGAAGTTTAGGTGTTAGATATGTAAATACAGAGGAATTGAGTGCTATGTATGTAAATCTTCCAATTTTCTATTGCAGTGCACAAAGACCATTTTAGTGACTCAAACTGATTACCACTAGACCGTAACAGAGATGAGATCTAGGCCACAACCTGCTAGTTTAAGCATTTTAGTAACTCAAATCCACTGAAAATAATCAGTAATAGATGTTAAAAAATGAAAACTAAAACCTAAAACCATTTTGCTGAGCAACCAAAAAAAGCATCCTACAATATGCAGCATAGTTTAAGCGACCAATAAGAAATAACCTTACATAATGGGGCAAATATGTAAGAAGAGAAGTTCTCATTAACCATTTCAAAGGCTTCCAAAATGTTAACTGAAAATGTTAAGAACATCTTGCCCGTAAAAAATAAACTGCTACTCAAAACAATAAAAATACAAAATAAAAAAATAATAAAAACACTAATATATTTGAGTGTAATGCCATCGACCATATCTAAATTTTAAGCCTTGTTAAAACCATTGGAATCTGCTTTAAAACTCCTCAACGTTAACTGTCACGTGGATAATTGCAGTTAAGTAAATGATGGGTACTAATTCGGTTTTACCATGTGGGATGCAACTAAATATTTTTGAGACATTTACATACATACCACACAATTCTTATGCAATTACCTTTTAACACCTAAACATTCATATTTACATGCATACCACTTACATATTGCAAATCACATCAAAAATATTACCATCACTAATTTCTTAAAAAGGATAAAAGTGTCAAAATAACCCCTCGACTCATTTCATGGAGCTAGTTTTGGTTCCAGGTATATAAAAGTCACAATTAAATCCACACACTTTTAACATGGGATGAAATAATTTTCATAGAGGATTATTTTAGTGTCTATTAAAAGAATGAGGACTAATTTGAAACTTTTATAAACTTTGGGATTAAAATGACCTCAAGAAAATAGTTACTATTTTGACATGTTACTTTTTTCTAAACGTGAAATACACATTTACAAGCATATTTATTATACTATTAACCACAAAATAAGAAGAAAAGAGAGGGAAAATAAAAGAACAGTTAAATTTTGTAGTCTCTGTATATCCCAATTTGCATAATTTAAAGCATGAAATGGTAAGACATGAACTTATATAAATTTATCTTTCTTGAATGAATATATCAATACATGCAGTTTCCGGTAAGTCTTTGTACATTGTGATCCCGCCGTTGCCTTATCAGCTACGAGTAGGGCAAGCGAGGGACTTCATCAAAGCAGTGCGGGAGGAGAAGAAAGATGGCAATTTCGGATTTCTGTATACCGCGATTCCATTGTCAGCTTCCATGTGCTCTCATCACGACTACACCGCAAAGGATTCAGATAGGAGAGGGTTTCAACGATCTTCCCCCTCACAACGATCTCCTCGTCGTCTTCTGCATCATCTTTTGCCGTGTGGTTCCCTATGGAGAGGAGGAATACGAACAGTAAAGAAGCCGATGAAAAGGAGGACAGCCCTATGCGGTTTTGCTTCCATCCCTTCGAAGAAGTCAAGTGGCACTTCGTTTGGTAAGTTATGAGGAGAAAGTGGCATAAGAAAAATTATGAGGAATTCATTTTGGAGCGTACAAATGATTCAAAATTTATTTTATATTCGTTAAATGTAATCAAACATTAACATCACGTATAAAATTTTAATAGATTTTTTTAACATCAGTAAAAGCCCCCCAACAAAAATGGTAGGTATCAGAAGCGGACTATACTTGTCGTAAACTAATTAACTCTATGGATCTCCAAAAGTTTATTTGGATGTCACGTTGAAGGTTTAACTTTGCAGACCTCTAGAATACTACCTGGATGTCGATGCAAACTATCACATTGAGTTGAATCTGCATTCTTATAACATATAGATCTACTTTGGTTGACATCACCTCTTACTTGCTACTTAATTGGTTTAGAGCTTGAACTCGACTTTTTTCATTCGCTTTATGCTTTGCTTGGTCGTGAAGGGATTGACCTGAGTTGTCACTATGAACTTGTCAGGCAAATAAGCATATCTTTGGTTCTAGCTTTATGTTTTGGCGGGCTTGTTGAAGGAATTGACCTAAACTGCCTCCATAGACTTATCAGGTGAATGAGCATACCTTTGGTTCTAACTTTGTCCTTCAACGGACTTACTTAAGGAATTGATCCGAATTGTCTCCATGGACTTGTCAGGTGAGTGAACATATACATTCGGAACTAGCTTTGTGCTTTGACGTACTTGTTGAAGGAATTGACCTAAATTGTCTCCATGGTCTTGTCAACTTAGTGAACATATACCTTCGTCTTAGCTTTGTGCTTCGACGGACTTGTTGAAGGAACTGACATGAATTATCTCTATGAACTTATGAAGTGAGCATACCTTCGGTCCTAGCTTCGTGCTTTAGTGTACTTATTGAAGTATTTGACCTGAATTATCTCTATGGACTTGTCAGATGAAAAAGCATATCTTTGGTCCCAACTTTGTGCTTTTGTGGACTAATTGAAAGATGCATGCAATTGATCTAGCCTTCGGGCATTTGTTGCGTCTATGGTAAGAGGTCGTCGATCTAGTGCTTGGTGCTTTATCGGACTTGTCGACAATTGAATTCCCTTAGTTCAGCATCGAGCTTTGAGCGAACTTTTAGGATAACTTCTTGAGTACTTTGCTTTCCGCTTTGTCAGACTTGTTGCAGAAATAATTCTTTGGCATGTCATATGCTTAATAAGACTATTTGAAAAAGTAGGGCTTTCTTTATTTGAACATGCCATCAACCTCAGGTTGATGCCTCCTTCAGCAATGATTATTTTTATTATTTTTCTTGAGCTTTTGATTATTCAAGAAATCTCTTTGATCAAGTTTGGTTGAATTTATCAAATTGAATATGCTTGAAACTTGACGGTTTTTGTCATCATACTAACAATAGGGATACTTTACTACAGTCATTTTTATGGCTTATTGAGTGAAGAGAACAGTCAGCGACTCAATAATATTTGGGCTTGTTGATTTCGACCTTCATAACCTTCTTGATTCTTAGACTTACACTTCAAGAAGTTTGTGCGTCTTCAACTTAATAAGCCTAAGCTCATAGACTTTGGAGTCTCCTTTCTCTATCACAATGTCTTGGAACTTGTATAGTTGAGAATGTCTTAGCCTGATTGCATAGATATTTCTGAGTATAGATAATCTCTTGAATTTAACCTTAATTTATCAATCCATTTAAAATTCTCCAAGATTTGGATCATTTGAAATTTTCAAATCGTATGGCTAAAAAGATGTGGGCTTTCTTACTGCGGCCATTTTTATGGTTTGTTGAGTTAGAGAGTTTTCTTCATCACTAAGGCCGTTTTATGGTTTGTGGAGTGAAGCGAATTGTCAGCGACTCGACCATCTTTGGGCTTTTTGAATTCGACTTTTTTTACCCACTTGAGCCATAAACTTGAGTTGTGGTAAAAATTGCATATTTCCAACTTAACTCATTGAAGCATATAATCTCAAAGTCTTTTCAGTTGAACCTTCAAGATCTTAGTTAACCAAAGAAAAAATTCATTGTCTTTTAAATTTTGTCACATATGTTTTGCTTGATAGCAAAATTCTTAAATAAATATGTAGGAATTTCAGCATTTGAGCAAAATGTGAACCCAAAAGAAATGAGATCTCAAAGTTAGGCATGATATAAACGCTTGTTGTTGAGGAACCGAACAATAAATTTATTGTCAATCTCAAAGGAGGAGCCCATTATTCGATTAAAAATATTTAAGGATCTCGACGTTGAGCACGATGTCAACCCAAATAAACTTTAAAAAAAAAAAAACACCTTGTCTTAGGGGGTAACTTTTTTGATTAGTTAGAAAAGCATTCTTGTGTTACAAGAGAATTTCCAAACATGTCTTCTAAAATTTCTTCAACTTGTGTTTTCTTTGAACAACTGGATGGACTTCTTGTTGGGCTTACATAATAACTTGTAAGGGAGGGTGAGGAGCAACAGAAATTGACTTCTACTAGTTTGCATGTGATGGCTCCTCTTATAAAGGGGATTGTCGACATGTTTGTCATAGAGAGTGAGGAGCAACTAAAAACCCCTGCTAGCTTTGTATTTGATGACCCCTCTTCCAGGGGGTGTATGCGAGAATCAACTACTTGTTTTGCCTTTTTGCCTTATTCATTCAATCAGTTAAAAGAACCTTAAAATTTGGATCACTCAACTTATCAAGCTGGAAAAGCTTCAGTAAGCAACTATTGTCATTAGATGGCCAAAACTGGGGCTTCTTCACTACGGTCGTTTTTATGTCTTATTGAGTGAGAAAAGATGTCAACAGCTCGACCATATTTGGGCTTGTTGAGTCCGACTTTCAGAACCTGTTTTAGCCTGAGACTTGGGCTGCAAACAAATTTGCACTTCTCCAACTTGATATGTTGAAGATCTCGAGTTCAAAATTCTCTAGTTTCACTTTCTGAATTATGACAGATCTGAGAGATGAATCTCTAAAGATTATCTTGTCTGTAATTTGCTTGAAGATAGACTCATTTTTTTGCTTAAATTAACTTAGTATAACTTTGACACCAATATGATACAAAATTTAATTGGGATCTAGCAGACGACACGATGTCAACCTAAACGATAAAATATAGAATAAATTTGAGGATCTAAACCTAAAGTTCAATGTCAACCCAAATAATAAAAGTAAAACATATTTAGAGATATCGGTCTAGTGCTCGATATCAGTCCAATAAATGGTTCCTATCTTGATAACACAAGAAAGTCTAATGCTAGTTGAATATATTTGAGGATCTCGGCTTAAAGCTCGATGTCAACTCAAATAAATATATGCAATCCCTTTTTTCTTAACAATGAAAAAAATCGGATGCATCTTTGGGCTTGATACAAAGGTTGGGCTAGCTTCTTTTGTTGTATACTTCATATTTAACCATACTTGCTTTATAAGAGAAGAATTCCTTCAGTCGAAGCTTAATGCTTGCTCAGACATATTGAGGAAATTTGCTCATGCCTGACCTGATGTCTCCATAATCAATATCATCTTTGACCTTTGTTGTTATTCTTAGATCAGGTGGGAAAAGTTGATGAATCTAGATTGTTTGCCCTGGTTAAGTTGGATAGACTTATGCTTTTGTTCTCGTTAGACTGACAAAAAGGGTTTTTCACCATTGTCTTAGCTAATAGTGAAGAGAAAAGCCAGTAACTCGGTCACCTCTTGGTTTGATCAGTCTGGCATCTACCTAAGCCCTAGAATTTAGTAGTAAATGGTTTTGTGTTTTATTGTCAGACTGACAAACAACGCTTTTCACTACAGTCTTGGCTGGTAGTAAAGAAAAAAAGCCAATAATTCGGTCACGTCTTGGTTTAATGAGTCTGGCCTCTGCCTGAGTCGCTTTTCACTACAGTCTTGGCTGTTCAGTCTTATCCAGCTTATTCAAATAAGAAGCTTATTCTGATAAGTTGTTGATCAGTAACTGATCCGGATAAGCTAGCTGACTATTTGGTTTGTGCATTTAGAAAATAGTTGATTTACAATTGTTTCTGGATAAATGACCATTTTGTCCCAGTGTAGTTGTGTTGTTTACAACAGAACTGTCATAGCTATATATTTGATAGTTTATAACCAAAAAATTCACTTCATAACAGTACAAAAAAAGAATATATATCTCACTTAATTTTATTGATTTTATAATTATTCTCATAATTAATCAACAATATTATCCATTTAAAAGTTTCAAATATATTTATAAAAATGTATCATAAAACATATCAAATATTGACGCGCGCGCGCACGCACATAGATGTATATATATATATATATATACAATTTCATGTCATACATTCGTGAATATATACAAATTTAAATGTATGTTTTTTATCACATAAATACGTGCATATATCATATATGGAACAGATTTCGAGTTGATTAAAATTTTGAGAGAGATTTGAGTTTCAAATATGATTATCATTCATAAACTAAACAAAATATGGAGCTTGATAACAGGACACAAATGCATAATTATGTAGGCCATATAATCAAGATAATTGAAGGAAAAAAGTTATTAAAAAATTTAATTTGCGCATATTAAAAAAAAGGGGAAGTTTACATACAAACACAATTCTTAAGATATTTCATATCTAACACCAAAAGTTCGATAATTACATTTATAACACTTCGATATTAAGACCATATGCATAAAAATGAGCTTATCTGAAAAAAGTATTCAGCTTGTTCTGAGATATCCCACAGCAAAGTCCTTGATTCCATCCTTTTTCTTTTTGCAGAAATACTACATCTCTGCGGATAGATAACTCTAGGCTAAAAATTTCTTGGTCTAAGGCATAAAATTATAATCATAATTTTCAAGCAGAAGGGGAAAGAGAACTTACATATAGGGGTGCCAAACACGGCCGAGCCGGCTCATGTTTGGCTCGTTTATTTTTCGAGCTCAAAAAGTTTGCAAGTGTTCAGCTCGTTTGCTTAGCGAGTCGAACACGAGTTGTTCATAGACAAAGAATCGTTTTGACAGCCCTAATCACGTAACAATAAGATGTTACGGGTTGAGACAAGATTTAAAATTTTTTTTTTATATTAAAACATCTTTTGAATCTAATTTAATACTTTTTATTTCATTTTCTTAATTAATACTTTTAATTGATTATAAATCTTTGTACCTTATAGTCAATTTATTTTTTTAAAAATACTACTCATCATATATATATATATATATATATATATATATATATATATATATAAATTGATGATTAGTATTTCGAGCCGAACTTGAACGAACAAATCTTGGTTCGTGTTCAGCTCTATGACTTAGCTAACGAGTCGAACATGAGCTTCTTAACGAGCCGAACATGAGTTGTTCGTGAACAACAAGTCAATTTGACAGCCCTACTTACATAAGAACGAGAAGAAGAAAAAGAGAGAGGGGATAGAGAAAGAGAAGGGGCGAGAGGATTTACATAATTTCAAGGCGATCTCATTTTCTTTCCAGCACGGTAGAAGAATGGAAGAAAGAAACAGCTCTAAGAAATGGTAGAGAAGCAGCGTGAGAAGCAACGAAAGCTGGCTTAAGAGCGTGATTCATACTTTCTCATCGAAGCAGAGGTAACTGGAGAAGCAAGAAGGTACAAGGAGGAGGCCGATCTCATCTCCCTCTACTACTCGCGGACATCTTCAATTTTAGATTTCCTGCTAGGGCAAGAGAGATGAGCGAGGGACACGGAGAGCAAAAGGGGGCACAGGTGGAAATAACTTTTCGAACGCAGATTCAAGAAGCGGCTGCGAGGTCGATCTCGCGGCCCCATCTATTAAATAAATGAAAAATGTGTTTCTTAACAATCTACTCCAACGCACAATCCAAACGCCTCCGTCTGCATTTTCAAAAAGTACCGCAACAAAAAAGCTACGTTATACAGAGCCTTATACTTTTCCAACTTAACTGCCAAAGCTTGCATATTTTCACAATTTTCTTGTTTGACATTTTAGATCTTAGCAAGTTTTGAAGATGAATCTCTGCCCTTTATAATTATCTTATAAATCTTGTTTGGAATTTGCTCTTTTTGGATTGTCAAACTTAAAACAACTTTAACATTGACAATTTGAACATCCTCTCTGGGATCTCGGCATAAAGCATGATGTCACCCGAGTTACTTGGGGATATTGACTATGAGTATGATATCAGCCCGAACGGAGGAAGGTGTTGGCGTTAGTGTGATGTTGACCATTATGGCTAGAGGATCTCAGCCTTGAACTTGATATTTACCCAAAAAGGGTGCGCCCACTATCTTGCAAAAGAAGTTCGAGGGATGCTTGGGTTTTCTTTGGGAATCTCGGCTTAGAGCACAATGTCGACTCACATAAACTAAAACAATGTCCCATGTCTTGCAGGAGGAAACTTCATGATAATTTGGAAAAGCATTCTTGTATCATAAGAGAATTTCTAATGAAGCACTGCACTTATGCTGGAATAGAGCATATATTCTCCTTTTGCTGGAGAAAACTTTTATAACAGCTTTGAATATTGATCACTGATTGATAATATTAATCGTTGACAATTTAAGCTGATGAATTTGAAGGCTCTTATATGCATTGTCGATGATAGAAAGACCTTCAAGTTAGGTTCAAATTTTTTGTCAACTTTAGATTTGATGATCCCTCCACTAAAACTTTACTGCGCCAGCTCGAATCCAAAAATCCTCTCATCAATCTCTATTTGATTGCTTTGGATATATTGGAGTGTGGGGAATGACAACAGTCATATCCTGCTGGCATTAATTTTATAATCACTCCACCCATAAGGATGATGTTGACTAGTGATGGGATCCATTGGTAAGCTTTTCAAGGTGTCAACCATCATAAGCTCATCCGTCTTCTTTTTATTAAGCTTTTTCTTAGATAATTTTCGAGACTCATTGCACTCTATAACACAAATAATTAGATGATTCCTTTTAGTAGGGCCTAATGTGATTGAGCTTAAGAAAAATTTTTCAATATCAACAATACAGCTATTCATGTTAATAAATTTTAGATTTTTTTTGTTGATTGCAGACAGAAGTAGTCACTTCTGGGACTAGAGCTCGTTGATCGATTGATTGATCAAGCAATAATCAATAAGCTCTCAAGATTGTTATTTCACTTTCATAATTTCAGATAAGTTTCTTCTTCAGAAGATTAGTTTTTTGATGTAGCTTCAAATAAACACAATTAGGGTCCTAACGCCCGCAATAGAAATCTCCAAACCAACGAGATGAATAGTGACCATCCATAGTGGGATTCTTTTAAAGAAACATAATATTGTGATTTATCATTGTGACTACTTTTTTAGAATCCTTTCTTGACAGATGTTACCGACGACAGATCTTCGAAAGTGCTAACCAGATGTCAGGCCTTTTTCTTTCTTTAAATTTTCTTTTTTTCTTGATGGAGTTTCAATCTCCAAATTTACTTCCCTTGTCACTGAGAACTTTTGATGGTGAATCATTAGACATGAGATGCATGCCCCGGTGTTCAACAAGCAGAATTTGTCTCATCACAAGTCATTTCTCCTTAGCAGCCCTCGGGACTTGCACTTTAACAGACAGGGTTTCAAGTCTTTTCTTCTCCTTAATAGGAATATGAGATTATCGATTCTAAAAGTTTTGTTTTGTTTCACCAAGAGAGCTATTCCTTTTGATCCATTTTAAATTATCAGATTTATTATGGATTAGAACAATCGCTTCTGGTTGTGGGTCTAGTTGAGAGGCAGGTTGCTCCAACTGCAACTACTGGGTTATCCACTCCAAATTTCTTTTCTTCCTTTGTCTCTTGGTCAACTTACCTCATGATTAGGAAGCTTCAGCATCCAATCTATTGAGACCTTTCGGTAGTAAATACTTAGACTTAAAACTTAAGAATCACACCCCTGATATTCACCTTGTAGAACTTGTTTCACTATGGGGACATTTGAACATTAGATTCCTGGACTGAGTTTCATGGGTCAAACCCTAATGCTTGCAGAATAAATATAACCATTATGTTGGGACATTTAAGTGGTAGATTCTCGGATTAAGTGCACGGGTCATACCCTGATGCTCACCAAATAAATTTTGTTTTATGTTGAGATCTTTCGATGACAAATTCTTAGGGTTTGTTTGGGGCAGCTTCAGCTTATTAATAAGCTGCTAAGTAGTAGTCCCAGAAAACTATTGCGTAGAAGCTATGCGGATAAGTTGGTTGGTTGTGTTTATTATTGTTTAAAACATGTAGTTGCAGCACAGTTGTTTCTGGACAAATAACCATTCTGCCCCTACGCAGTAATGGTGTTTGTGACAGAATTGTTATGTCAATATATTTGGTACTTTATAAACAAAAATCCACTTCATAAATGTGCAAAAAATAAGATATACACTACACTTTACAGTGAGTATCATCATTACTAAAATAAAGAAAATGAATGATAAAATAAAATTTAATAATATAATAATATTATTTTTAAAATGGAGACGGCGTATGTCACGAGCCAGACCATTCTCCAGGGATACTCTCCATGGCCGGTTACTCTCGGTGAAATCTTTCAGTCTATCTGCACAACAAAAGAAGTTTCGATTCTTCGTGATTCTCCGCGGACACTTGTAGAACTCTCTCGTAACTATGTGATTGATATGACGTCAGCAAGGAACTCTGAAGTCCACAGTGGCACGGCAATCATCGAAGAAACCAGAAATCCTCGAGCTCATCTTTCATGAATGTTTTAAAAGACAATTCATTCGTCAAAACACAAGTATAAGTTTTTTTCAGAAATAATTAAGTAGACGCGAGGTCTTAAAAAACTCAGTAGATCAACCAACGAATCTATCACAACAGGAAAACAACAAATCTTGTCAAAAAAAATTTAGTTGCGTTTAGCCAGCGTAATACCAAGTTCATGTGTGTCACATATACATATCACCAATAAAGACTATCCAGAAGAACCTCAAAAACCGCAGCATCGGAAAGAAGAGAGAAACTTGTTTGCCTTCAATAAGATTTCACACTTGACACCAACAAATACCGATAATTAGGTCATCCAAAAGAACTCATAAGATCTAACCCACCAACATAAAAATAAAAGAAAGGAAACAAGAAAAAAACACTTATAAACATCATGAGAAGCCCAAACAATCAATATCAAATATACAATAAATGAAAATAAGCATGAACTGTATAAAATAAACAAGAATCAGTCCATTCAGCATCCAACAATGGCGTTTGTAATTCACTCTCTCAATTCAACCATTTCCTTAGCCCCCTCGCCATCCTAGGTGCGACCTTCTTGTGATTCTCCTTCTGCCTGTGGTATAGATTGTTATATATGATATTCAAATGCTTTAGACAGTATGTGTAAATGATCATCGTCAGCCATGAAGTCTACGTCAGTGTTTTGGTACATATATAAACTAGTACGATCAACGACAAAGCAAAAAATATGATCAAGAAAATTCACACCAGAAAAGAACATGGAGATTTACGTGGTTCGATAATTTTTGCCTACGTCCACAAAATTGCAGAGGATTTTATTACTTAAGGAAATTACACCGCCGTTCGCCTCGACGTTTATAATTACTTACTCTTTCTCTCTCTATTCTCTCTCCACCATGAGCCAGGGAAGGAGAGAAAAAGCACACAGAAAAAAGCGGAGAAAGAGTGAATTTCTTTTGAGCTCACTGAAATGCCTTCTGCTCCTCTTGCTTCGCCACCAGAAATTGCACGCTTTGTTCGGTTCGCAAAAACAGGGGAGGCTGGGCGCTTCGATTCGCAAAAATAGAAAAGGCGAAGAGTGGCGACGTTTCGCGAAACATAAGGGGTAGACGGGAGAGCACTTGGGCTGTAGCATGTGTTATTTTCTTTTTTTTATTTTTGTTTAACCAGGCTCCACCTCCAACAAATCTCCCACTTGAAGACCGGTACACAGGCTACAATCTCTTCTTCCTCAAACTGATATCCTCCACTTTCGGCGTTGCCCTTTTTCTTCAAACGTCCACCTCTGCAACTCAAGACCCGTCTTCAAGCTAGAAGACCAACTGAAGCTACACACAACTTCAGTTTCTCAAGAGTAATACCCTTAGTCAATATATCAACAGGGTTATCACTTCCACAAATTTTCTCAAGCAATAATTGTTCGTCATCAAACAATGACCATATAAAGTGATATTTGATCTGAATGTATTTGGTCCTGAACTGAAATGTTGGATTTCTGGCAAGGAATATGGTGCTCTATCACTGTAGAGAATGTTCTTCTGATTCTTCTTGCTCATTCTTCCAAAAAACCCTATAGTCATACATCTTTTTTGCAGCCTCTGACACTGTTATATACTCAGCTTTTGTAGTAAACAACGAAACTGTCTTCTGCATATTAGATTCTCATTATACTGCAGTGCCACTAAAAGTAAAAAATATAGACCATGGTATTTTTGGTATCAATGTCTTCAGCTATATCAGCATCAAAATAGTCATGTACCTCTAAACTTTTACCTGAGAAACACAAGCAAATTTCTGAAGAACCTCTTAAGTACCTCAAGATCTACTTCACTGCATCTCAATATTCCTTTCCAGGATTACGCATGTACTGCTAACAACACCCACTGCATGGGCATTATACGATCAGGTGCAGTTCATAACATACATAAGTGAATCAATAGCTGAAACATAAGAGAACTTTACTCATGCGGCCTCGTTCCTCCTCTGACTTGGGTGACTGATTCTTGTTGAGTCTGAAATGACTGTCCACGGGTGTCCCAATTGCTTTGGCATTATCCATATTGAATCTACAAGTACCTTTTTCATATAATTAACCTGAGAGAGTCTTAATGTGCCTCTGACTCTATCTTTGACAATCCTCATGTCAAGGATTTGCTTCGCAGCTCCCAAATCCTTCATTATAAAATGTTCTAACATCTGCTTCTTCAAATTATTGATCTCATCAATACTAGCCACTGCAATAAGCATGTCATCCACATGTAACAGTAAAAAAATATAAGAATTATAAAAATGTCTGACAAAGCAGCAATGATCTGCATGACATCTGTTGTACCCTACACTGTGCATGAAATTATCAAATTTCTTGTACCACTATCTAGGTACTTGCTTCAAGCCATACAAACTCATCTTCAGTCTGCAAATTGAGTCTTCATTTCTCTGTTCCACAAATCATTCAGATTGGTGGATGTAAATGTCTTCTTCAAGGTCTCCATCAAGAAAAGTTGTTTTCACATCTAACTGCTTAAGGAATATATCTTCAGTAGCCACCATAGATAGTATCATTCTGATGGTTGTAAGCTTCACCACAGAAGAGAAAATCTCAGAATAATCAATATCATGCTTCTGCTGAAAGTCTTTTACAACAAGTCTAGTCTTGTACCTCTTCTGCCAACATGTTCAGTCTTCACCCAGTACACTCACTTATTGTGTAATGTCTTATTCCCTGGTGGAAGATATGTCAGCTCACAAGTCTGATTCTCTAGCAGAGAATCCATCTCCTCCTTCATGAAGCTCTCACTTGCTCGAATTTTCATCTTGTAAGGTTTCTTCATAACTCTAAGGTTCTCCACCATTTGTCAACAGAATATAGTTCAAAGTTAGAGAGTAACGCTGTGGAGAACGTTTAGTTCTTTCTGACCTGCGAACTACAACTAAAGGGTGGACGGCTCTAAAACTGTCTGTGGAACAATAGAAATGGGTGTCCCGGACCAACTCTCCTCATCACTTGCATCTCTGCCCTGCACTGTGACTTCTGGTAAATCATCAAAATTTACCAACTCAGATTCCTGCAATAATGATTCAGAAATTGCATTGGATTTGTCCTTGTACATAACTTTCTCATTGAAAATCACATTTTTGTTTCTTATAATTTTCTGGTCCTGGTCATCTCAGAAACGATATCTAAATGTCTCGTCTCCATAAGCAATGAAATAACACTTCTTTGACTCAGCCTCAAGCTTACTACGAGCTACAAGATTAATGAGAATATATCAAAGATAACCAAAAATCTTGATGTGAGAAAATTTGGCCTCTTTCCCACTCCAAAACTCAGGCAATTCACAATGTAGTGGAACAGATGGCCCCCTGTTGAATAAATAAACTACAATGCTGACCGCTTCTGCCCAGAAATTAGGTGGTAGTCTAGCGTGCAATTTCATGCTTCTAGCCTGCTCATTAATGGTCTTGTTCATGCGCTCTGCAACATCATTTTACTGTGGTGTCCCTGTAATGATCGTTTCATTCTGATGCCCTGAGCTTAATAATACTCCTTAAACCCACCATCAATGTACTCACCACAATTATCAGACCTCAAACATTTTAGCCTTAAGTCTGTCTCTGTCTCAACCATAGTCTTCTAAGTCCTGAACACATTAAATACATTTAATGTTGAACTCGAACCAGAAGTCTCTCCAGAATCTTTCTTGCGCACTTTCTCAGTCAAAATCAAATCACAAATATCATCATATTTTAGATTAGACTTAACTGCAGAATTACTGACATTCATCCTCATAGCTTCTCAACTACTTCGCAGTGAAAACCAACAAAATCAGTGCACATATCTTATCATCAAATTCAATTTCCACAAACGATAATTGATTTCTGATATATTAAATAATTCAGTTATTGTACAACAAACGTACATTTCGCCATCTTCAATTGAATCTTTTTCTTCAGATATATCTCGTTATTCGTGGACGATTTTTATACATAACTAAAAGGGCTGCCATGAGAACTGCAGTAGCCTTTTCCTTAATGACGTTGCGTGCAACGGATCTCGATAGGGTCAATCGAATAACCCTCAAAACTTGTTGATCGAACAAATTTCATTCAGCCTCATCCATTATTTCTTGTTTTTTTTCCCAATAACGGAAAAGAAGTTTTTTCTCATAAATGTAATCCTCTATCTACATTCTACAATAACCAAAATCTGTGTCATGAAATTTTTCGATCCCTGAAACCTTCATTTCATCTACAGTCGTCATCTTTCCTCAGATCTAAACAAAGCTCTGATATCAGTTGTTGTGATATATATATAAACTAGAATGATCGACGACAATGCGAAAAATAAAAACGAGAAACTTCACACCAGAAAAGAACCAACATGTTTCGACAATTTTTGCCTACGTCTACAGAGTTGCAAATGATTTTATTACTTGAGGAAATTACACCATCGTTCGTCTCGACTTTTATAAGTACGAACTCTCTCTCTCTCCTCTCTCTACTTCTCTCCATTGTAAGCCAAGGAAGAAGAGAAAAAGCACACAAGAAGCGGAGAAAGAGCCAATTCCTTTTGGCCTCACCGAAATTCCTTCTGCTTGTTGAATCCTTCTTCTCTTGCTTCGCCACCAGCAACTGCACCCTTCGTTCAGTTCGCAAAAATAGGGGAGGTCGGGTGCTTCGATTCACAAAAATAAAATAGGCGGTGAGTGGCGACATTTCGCGAAACGCGAGAGGTAGGCCGGAGAGCACTTAGGCGGGAGAGCACTTAGGCGGGAGCAGGTAAGTTATTTCCTTTTTTATTTATGTTTTTAACCTAGCTCCACCTTCAACAATCAGTTCTCGAATGATGTCGTCGCATATAGTTATGGAGTCATTGTGACTACTACAATCTGCACCTGCTTCAAAAATAGATGTCGGCATATTACGTAGTAAGACCTATTTTTTCTTCTACTCTCTAAATGTTATTTCAATTACATCGCGTAAGGGCGAGCATCTCTTGTTAAATATTTATTTCTTGTCCTGACTAACATTGTTGAATCATCCAAATTCAGGAATGTGATATTTGGTATCCGGAAATGGCTTCAGATACCCCATTTGTAAGGAATATCCAGCGTCGATTAAAAAATATTTGTTTGTCGCGAATACAATAATTAGTAAAGAACTTTAAAATTATTTAATAATATGATTAATAGTTAAACAAACCTGAAGGTAGGTGAGGGAATTTGTGGCAAAAGTGAATATACGACTGTCATGTGCACTGCATTCTCAACTAGTCATAACAAAAGTAAAGAACATGTTGAATCACATACGGTTATCACATTGTGTTGGAGATCCACACCGCCCAATAAATGTAACTCATTCATTATTGGATACACGTGTTCTAATCGTTCTAATACAATTCTGACAAATTAAAAAAGGTTGTATGAATTGCACTACTCATTTTGGCTTCTAAATATAACGAGTAAAAATATTTACCTCAAAAATGACATACTGCAGATTATTTATCATCTTTATTGGAGACCTCTCAAATATTGGATCGTTTGGCTTAGGGCTGTCAACGAGCCGAGCCTGAGCGAGCTCAAGGTCGGCTCGTGTTCGGCTGAAGCTCGAAATCGGCTCGTGTTCGAAATGGCTCGTGAAAGATGTGTTCGTGTTCGGCTCGATTTAAATATTCTTATTCGTGTTCGACTCGTGTTTGGCTCAAAATTGACTCGTTAAAATTAATTGGAAAAAATATATGCATAGTGCCAGATTCGAACCTGGACCAAATGAATGGAGACAAGACGCATAACCACGTTAACACACAAGCAATTATGATTTAAACTTGAATATAAATATATATAATATATTAATATATAAATAATATATATAATAAATTATTATATAAATAATTATATGATTATTTTTTTATTTCAAACTAAAACAAGCCGAACACGAGCGAACAGAGTTGTTTGTGTTCGGCTCATTTGTAATACGAGCTTATAAAATTTGTTCGTGTTCGGCTTGTTTACTTAAATAACGAGCCGAACACGAGCTACTTGACGAGCCGAACACGAGCTGTTTGTGAATAACAAGCTTTTTTGACAACCCTAGTTTGGCTTGATAACTTTTGCTGACAAACTAGCAAGAGCTAATTTATTTGTTGATTGTCTTCGATGAATGTTGAAATCGATTTATCGCTCTTCTCATTGATTCATTATGCGACAAAAGATGGAGTTATTGTTAACACCTCTCTGATCGTCATTCTAGAGAAGCCATGAAGTATATGATTCCTATGCAATTCATCGAGAAGATTTACAAATATGGGTTGCATACAAAACATGTTGTTGAATCATGTAGGATGTTTTTCAAGTAACTCACCAACATATTTATCACCAATGTAAGATGATGTCATGCAAAGAGATCAATCTATGTATTGTAGTACTTGTACATCAAATATATTACTACCACAATTCTCCTTCTGCGTCTCTATTTTTGTGAATCCATGTTGAGCAAGTGTTTTGTTCAGGTAAGAAATGTAAATCAAATAATTTCAATAAACTTCGAATAATGAATTACAAAGTTTGTCAGAAAAAGATGAGCAACCAGAATAGCATTAACATTATTCCAAGAAAAACGAAAAACATTGAAATCAAAAATCCGATAAACTTACTGGAAAATAAATACAAGTAGTGCAAAGATAACTTAATGAAATCGTTAGTCCTGTTGTCGTAAAAAAAACCTAAATAATTGACCTTACACTCAGGCGTCATATTTATGAAGAACGCTCAACGGGTCAAGTCCTCCAGAAACTTCATGGAGTTCAAATAAAACGACATGTCCTGATTCTGGAGTTGCCTCCATAACTCGGATAACGTCGTCAATGGAGGTCTCTTGTGAAGTCTCAGGGTCACTGGTGCATGAAGCCACCAATTTTGTTATTTGGCTTCTAATTAAAGCAGCTCTTTTTTATTTTTTCTCTACCCTTAGATGCTTTTACCTGCATCTGAACTCCATTCATTTTGGTTTGGGCTTGAACCTTCACCGAAGTAGTTGTTTGCTCGACATCCAAGCTCTCACGTATGTCTGCAAACCCTTGCTCATTAGGTGTCCAGGCATTAGTCATCGTTGCCACAACCCCACCAAACATACGATCCAACTTTTCTTCCTGAGCAGGGTTAATTCCACAGAGTTTGAATTTCTTGGTGACCGGCACTGCCTGT
Source organism: Papilionanthe hookeriana x Papilionanthe teres (assembly GCA_022702705.1). Lineage (NCBI taxonomy): Eukaryota > Viridiplantae > Streptophyta > Magnoliopsida > Asparagales > Orchidaceae > Papilionanthe > Papilionanthe hookeriana x Papilionanthe teres. Next base: position 40,732,543 of record CM040421.1, read on the forward strand.
AATAGAAGGGGAAGTGGATATGTTCATACACAGTTCAAAAAGAGAAAGTAAAGAAAAAAAGGTTGTGCGAATATGTTCTTACCTCCAAATTATCAGTCTGTCATTCCTCTGAAGCATCAATAATACATTTGATTAGATCCCAACCCAAGCCTGTGGATTCTCGTTTTAATTTCTTCCATAATTTTCAATTTTTTTTCAACTGATCTCATTTGTTCTTCAATTGCATCCTATCGTACTGTCATCTCGACATTTTCTTGAACTTATTCATAATATTTTGTCACTTTTCCTTATTTAAAATAGGTGGTGGGCATATTTCCTAGTTCAACCTCCTAAAGACGAATGTCGCAAAATATGAATTTGGCTTCCTTATCCCACATAGCTGATAAACCGACTTCTTTAGTCTTAATTATCGGGTTACTAACATAGAAAAAACGGAGCATAAATATTGCGTTACTAGCAAAGAAAAATGTTTGTCACACCTCCAAACACAACACAGTCAACACAGAAACAACACAACCACAGCCACCACAACACAACCGCTACCACAATCACAACCTCCACACAGAGCCACAACTTCTACACACAACCACAACCACCACCCACAACCACAACCAACGCACACAACCACACCCATCTCCGTACACAACCATAGCCTCCACACGCAACCACAATCACCTCCACACACAACCACGACCTCCACACACAGCCACGCACTACCACAACTATCTCCACACACAACCACAGCCTCCACAGACAATCATATCCCCCACAGCCACCTCCACACAGAACCTCAACCACTACACACAACCTCACAACCACAACCATAACCCACACATAACCACAACCACCAAACATAACCCACACAACCACAACCCACAATCACAGCCACCACAACACAACCACGACCACAACCACAACCACAGCTACAGCCTCCACACACAACCACGACCTCCGCACACAACCACAGTCACCACAATCACCTCGACACTAAGCAACAACTTCACACACAGCCACAACCCACACAGAACCAGAACAACCACAACCCACAACTACCACAATACAACCACAACCACCACAACCACCTCCACACACAACCACAACCTCCACACACAATTACAACCACCACCACACACAAACACAGCCACCACAACCACAACCCACACAGAACCAACACAACATACACAACCACACCTCTACACAAAGCCACACCTCCACACACAAACACAACCACAGCCGCCCTCCACACACAACCACAGCAACCACCACCAGCAATCCACCACTAGGGTCAACCGCAAGCAATCCACCGACATTAATCATCAAAGTAACCACCCAATTCACAGTAAAGGTCATCACCCTATTAGAAAATCCAACACAAATGCAAAATTAAATGAATTGCAAAAAACAATCGCAAAAATTACAAAATCCAACAACAGTGCACAATAATACGAGAATCATCGACCGAATAGAGCTCAGAGCATTTAAAACCATCGCAAAATCAAAATATCATCGAATATAGTGGCAAAGAATACCGTGGGCCGAGAGAGAGCAAAGAAACCAAGCAAAGCCGAAGAGCAGAGGAAATAGGGACAGTAAAGTAACCACCAAGCCTTGCCAACAAAACCACGGATCGGAGAGGAGGCGAGCGGAGATCTTACCTTTATGACAGAATCGTGAGGAGGGAGCGGGTCGCGAGAGAGAAGCTCAGTCGCAATAAAGGGGATGAAGGGGGACGTCGCGCCTCAGTTATCAAATGGGAGAAAAAAATTACATTTTCAGGCCGCAACGCGCGAAAAATACGGCGCCAAACGGGCAAATTCTGTACCTTGATGCTCATCAACACAATATTTGTCTTCCAAGGGGACATTACGAAGGCAATTTTATAGATCAAGCCCTAATGCTCACCAAACAATGTATCTTTCTATTGGGACCTTTTGGCGGCAGATACAAGAGTCATGCCCCAATGTTCAACTGACAGTATTTATCATTCTATTGGGACCTTTTGGTAACAAACACTTAGACTAAAATCTAATGGTCATGCTTCAATGCTCACCAAATAAGTTTACCCAAGCTTCGAGTAATTACAATAAATAAAGGCAAATTAACTTCTCATTTATATACATATTTTTTAAGCTGCAATTATAGTGAATAAATTTATAACTAGTCAGAGATGGAAAGAGAAACCTTCCCTAGCGAAGTTGCTAGACATCTGTGGGCTCTGAAAATTAACAAACTGCTCTTCGTGAACTCTCTGCATTTTATTATTTTTTAAAGAGCTTTGGAGAGTCGAATTTTAGAAGACAAATTGGATTGTATATAAGATACTACCCAAAAATTTAGCCTTCATTTTGCGAGGACTTTTTGATCTGAGGACTTTTATAGATAATATACTACCCAAAAATTCTCATAGGTCCAAGCCTTATGGTTAACTACCCATTCCGATAATAAGTGAGCATTTTAGATTAAGGCTGGTCATTAACAATTGAATATTTAAAATATAGCGACAGACTTAGAATCTAAATTATAGAATTCACCGTCTGAAGCTTAAAGCGGACGGGGGGAAAGAAAGCGAAACCCGATCAAGATCACTTGGTTCTGTCATCTCGGGCTGTCGTGTTCCCTGATCTCTTTAGTTAGAGGATGTAGTCGACCCTACCTGACAGAAGAATTTTTGTCAACAGTCATAGGTTGCGTCGTCTAAGAAATACTCGTAGATCTGGGTTGAGTGTTTGACTAAAGAGACAAATGTAAGTCGACCTTAGTTAACAAAAGGCTTTGTGTTAATCAATTGTACTCTTATGATTCAAAACACAAAGGAAAGAAAGTCATTGAAGAACATACCGGTTAAGGTTGTGACTGTAATACAATGGTGTCATTTGGTGGCTATCAACCGGTTAGAGGTATGTGGTTGTAACCGCTATTTTGTGGTGTCATTTGGCGACAAAATCAAGCAGATAGAGGACTCGGGTCACGCCCATACAATTATTTTGATTGTGAATATATTAATAAATTTGATATGACATTCGCTCTTTATAAAATAAAATCAATCAGAAGTTTGTCACCCTCGACAAACTGTTGCGGAGTGTGGATGGAATTTGCTTTCAGGTTTAGTGATTTATTTTAATTTGAGTGTTTTAGTTGACTACTTTTAAAATCTTGATTGAAATGATTGATCCATCTGGTTGAAATATTCGATCAACATGGTCATAATCAGCGAATTGAACATTTAAAGCTTTTATATTTAAAGGAGGGACATTTAGTTTTGTAAAGTATGAATCATGCTGACTCTTGTCCTTAAAAGAAAGATGATCAGAAGAGGTGATTTGGCCATAAATTCCTATTTTAGGATTTGGACACTTATTTCAAAATTACTAGACTTGTCAACTTTATTCCTTGCAAGGAGAATGATAAGACTACTTGGGTGAGACTTGCAATCATGTCATATAAACAAGGCGGTCTGATTAGCCCGCACAGTATTCTCGAACCTAATATTTGAGCATTTTATATATTAGTTGGAGCACATATAGGGAATTGTTTAATTTCATATAATGGACTATTTTAGACAACTTTGCATTATTTAAGGTAATTTGCATAATTTTAATGCATGAATTGAACGAATAGTTGTTTTAAAAGACAAATGTAAAACTTTAATTTATATAAATTTGTCTTACTTGAATGAATATGATGCAGTGGTTCACTTTAAACTTTATAAAATATTGCATTTTGTTCGCTAGCAGGTGTATTGTGAATTCAGTAGCGGTGGCAGCATTGAATTATTAATTCTTTATTTTAGCATTTAAAATATTATGTCTTAAACTTAACCCTAATTTATGATATATATTCAGGTCAAGTTCACAAGCTTAGCCTCCCTAATTTATTTATTTAATTAGATCGTATAAACATTCATTTTAATTAGGACATATATTTTTTTATTTGATCACATTCAAATATAATCGAATTTGAACTTTTAACTCAAGATTTGTATTTTCCTTTATTTATGTTTTGACATCATTTTAAGTTCACATAATTCAATTTTTCTAAGAATATTTGTAAATCCAAAATCACCATAAATTTTGGCAGCCTCCTAGAGTTGTCCTCGATTAGGGGGGCTACATCGGGGTGTCTACCTACCCACTTGTCTATAAGACGTGTTGGTCAATGTCATGAGACACTGCGGCCAGAAGAGATCTTCTGATCCACTGGTCTATAAGACGCATGTAGGTTTTCACTTTTCTTTCATATTATGGAAGTCATCACCAACGTGTATAGAGATTTTGCTTGAGATAAAGCTCTCGTCAAGCTTGTAGTCGACATAAAGCACCAATAACTACAGATTGACCTTACTCTGAAACTAGATATTCACCAAATGGGTTTGTGCTCCCCGTGATTGCCAATAGGTCTCGAGATTGTCATCGTAGGGAGAGAGCACTATTACTGGCTTTGCAGGAACTGACAGACCATGTTGCTTTTCTTTGCCATCTCCCTTGAATCATCATCAACAACCAAGTTCTGGCTTTCGATCAACTTTTCAACAATCTCTTCTTCATCATTGGTTATTCCTGTTCAAGATTGGCACTTTTGGTAGGGACAGAGGGGAAAGAGAAGATAAATAAGAATTTTGGGTCTCTGCACACAGCGATCCCGTCGTTCCCTTACCAACTAGGAGTAAAGTAGGCGAGGGACTTTGACAGAGCACTGCAGAAGGAGAAGAAAGATGGCAACTTTAGGTCTGTATACAACAATTCCATTGTCACCTTCCATGTGCTCTCATCGTGACTGCACCGCAAAGGATTCAGATAGGAGAGGGTCACCAACAGGAGTTTCAGCGATCTTCACTCGCAATTATCTCCTCGCCGTCTTTTGGGTCATATTTTATCGTGTGGTTCCCTATGGAGAGGAGGAATACGAACAATGACGAAGCCAATGAGAAGGAGGTCAGCCATTTGTTGTTTCGCTTCCATCCCTTTGAAGAGGTCGAGTGGGGCTTCGTTTGCTATGTTATGAACGGGATGTGGAGCGGGAACAATTATGAGGAATTCATTTTGGAGCGTACAGACGATTTAAAATTAAACTTTATATTCGTTATATGTAATCAAACTTTAATTAACATCATTAATAAAATTTTAATAGTTTTTTTTTTAACGTCAACAAAGTCTATGAAAAGATGTCAAATTAATCCTCAAACTCTTTTATTATTGGCTAAGATAATTCTCATGGAGGACTATTTTAGCCCCCTTTAAATTATTTTAGGATTAGTTTGACGTTATTATAGACTCTAGCACTAAAATGACCCCCCGACAAAGAATCGGGGGACCATTTTAACGCTTTTTCTCCATATTTCAAAATTAGGACATAGATAATAGATTAAAATTAAAGATTTAAAATTTTTGGACTCTTCACAAAGGTTTATAAGTTTGGTGTGGGATAGCAACTTAGTATCATGCTTAATTATCACAAAAATCATATGTGGGGAAACTGGATCGCCACATTCCATCAAATTTAAACCAAACCACATGTCAAAATAAAAAATTAATAAAATGGATGAAGTTCTTCATAAAAATCATTACCTTGTAATTATCCAGAGCAAACCGACTGTCAGGAGGAATGTTTCCCTTGCTATACTTGCCAGTAAGTACGCCCGATGCTAAAGGACTCCAAGTAGTCAGTCCCAAACCATAGGTACTGTAAAGAGGAAGGTACTCAAGTTCTACCTGCATCAAATAAAATATAACTTGTCAAAAAAACTCTTGAAATTAAAGCTTTAATCTTGACAAACCAGGAAACAGATATCCCTTATAGTTCCCAAGAAAAATGTATGAAAAGACGAGGAGGCAAACAGTTCAGTAATCTGAGTTCCATCAAGAAAGCTAACCCCAACACTATTGCATTCCCAATGTTACCAATAGAAAAGATTAAAAAATAAATAACCAACTAATGTAAATAATCCTGACATAAGTAAATGTCACAAAAAATAATGCAAGTCAGCTTGCATATGCGATGCGTGTGCATTTGTGTGTATGTGCGTTAAAAGAAAAATGTCATGTAAAATAATCAAATGGTCGTGATGAGCTAGCAAAGTACACCAAAAGAAATTCACATTTCGCAATCAACCAAAGTAAAAATTCTCAAACAATAATTAAGATTTGAGAATAAAAAAACGCATTCTACTCATGGATTTTTTACAACTACTAATACCAAGATGTACCAAATCATGGATATTTATATTCACAGAAGATGGACATCCTTCACGGCAGATTAATGGACATCCTACAAAGCTGAGGGCCTAGCCTGGTTTATTCACAAATAAAAGAATAAAAAATCAATGAAAAACCAACATTAAACGATATATAATGATAATTAGGCTGGAAAATACAAGTCCTGTGAATCAAACTAGCAATATTTCAAAAACTGAGATGGACCAGTTTTGAATGATTTTTTAAAAATAAGAAATGCTGACACCCCGTTTCCTGTTTTGGATGTATATCACTTCAACAACGATTCAACTTAGCAATTGCTCGGTACAACTATCGCGGAAATGACATACTAGATTTCCAAAAAGAAATCACCAAGCAAGTTCTTTGAGCACGTGGAGGGATGATTTTTGCATGGAGTTTGCAAGTTTTAGCAACTGCATCACTGATACAGAAACTACGTTGACATTTGAAAAATAAATGTTCATGTGTTTCTAGAGTTGATTAAGCTTATGAGATTGTTGGTTGTTTATATTTTAGATTGAATGTCTGCCAAAAAATAATGTTATAATAAAGTTCTGCCCTACTGTGACAAACAAACCATGGCATTGAATGTATTAGAGCGATCTTAATACCATAACCCTCGGAAAAAGCCACTGAAGAATCTTCTTAGGTGAAAATATGGAATTTACATGGCATAAAGTATCTTAGAAAAGATATGCTCCTTAGCATTACAAACCAATCTATATAATTGTCCCAGAACATTTACATAAACATTTGACACCTTGGATCACAAAATATGAAGACCTAGACTCCTGTCTCATGGATCTATGGAGCTTCAGAGAGGACTTTGATGGCTTACAATTTAAAAGTTATATTGTCATTTGCAGGCTTCAACACAAAAGGAGCTGGATAAGCTTGCCTGAGTCATAACTTATTTGACCATACCAAGTACATCTTGTTCCTGAGTGCAAGTAATAACTAACCAGTCTTGGACGCTCATCAAACAACTTGTAAATTGCTCCAAGTCTCTAACAGAAACTCATCGCTACTTTGAAGTGTTAACTCCCCAGCTTAACGAGAAAAATTGAGTACATAATACTTACGCAGAACTGCGTACATATTAGGGTACAAAGAGATTACAACAGAGGTACATTCAGGTGTAAGATATTAAATAGGCACCTACTTTTTCAGAAATCCATCCTTGAAATATCGAAGACAAGCATTTAGCCTGAAGAAAGTTACTATTATAAGCAATCCTAAGTTCCAAGCATTCAAACTCTCGAATAAGTAAGAAGTAGAGAACTATCACTCTAGATCACTACTTCCGCCATCACCACAGAACACCTTGATCGACGATTACCATAACAAAACCATCACTTCATTATCCCAACTAGAACCAGCCAAATATAAAAACCCAAAAAACAACCCTTAAATCAAGCATGCATCACAAATAATAAACAGTGAATAAGGACAAAACCTTGTGGCGAGACAGCAGATTATACTCTGGCTGCTCGACAATCGGTCCAACCAGATCAAGCCTTCCAGCAACCGCCCACGCATCAGTAATCTGCTGCGCAGACCATTCGCTCGTCCCCCAATAAAACGCCCAGCCACGATCAATTATATGGTTCATAGCCCTCACCGTTTCCTCAACGGGCGTTGCTGGATCGGGACGATGACAATAGATCACATCGACGTAATCCATGTCGAGTCGCTTCAACGACGCCTTGGTTCCCTCGACGATGTGCTTACGCGAAAGTCCCTTGTCGTTAGGGCCTTGTCCGCCCCAGAATATCTTGGTGGAAATCACCAGTTCGGAGCGCTTCCACCCAAGCTCGCGTATGGCTTGCCCCATGATCTCCTCGGCTCGACCATTCGCGTACACCTCCGCGTTGTCGAAGAAGTTTACGCCGTGGTCGCGGCAGCATTGGAGAAGGGCTTTGGCTTCCTTTACGTCAAGCTGGTTACCGAAGCTCACCCAAGCACCGTAGGAGAGCTGGCTTACCTTGAGGCCTGATCGGCCGAGGTTATTGTACTGCATATTTAGGGAGAAAGTGGATTTCGACCTTTCAGTGGGAGGAAGTTCTCTACTTTCTCTGGTTTGCTCTCTTGAAAGAGAAAGAAGATGCGAGAGACATGGAGAAGTGCGGCATGGGCGGCACGTGATATATACTGAGCTGGAAATGAGAGGTTAGCTGGTGGACACGTGCGGCAATTGTTTAGCAATGCGCCAAAAAACGGTCATAATAGATGTAGCCTTATCGAATTAGTCAACACTTAATCGACTGTATTCTCATTCTTTTCTTGACCTTAATCCTATTTATATCTTAATTTTACTAGTTCTTCTAATCTTAATTTCATCATATCTTCAGTTCCACATAATAGGATTTCTTTTACATTAGAAGATTTCGATGGCTCAAAGTAATGGACTCTAACTCTCATCGTGATAAGTTATTTGGCGCATTTAATTTTCTACTGTAATCTGCAAATGCTTAGCATGATATGAAAGCTGAAAGCTAAGTAAGATCTTTTCTATATTTGAAAGTTTTCTCGTTAAATTTTAATTGTGCGGAGGATTTTGATATGGCTTCGGCGGGTAGTATGTGTTTTATCAACGATAAATCATTCATTTTTTTTAAAATGGTACGTGACTTTAAATATGGTAAGGAAGATTTCAAATAAATACCTATTTGGTTTAAGTTTCTTAATTTGCTTATGTATTGTTGGAATAAGTTTGGTATTTCTAAAACTGTAAGTCGAATCAGCATTTTGTTAGCCGTTGATTTTTTTACTTCCAAATTTTATTAACCTTCTTTTGTTATAGTTGACATATGGATAAATATCAACTCTCCCTTCCTAATTCATTTATCTTTATAGTAAAGATCATGGGTTTAATTACATGCGGTCTACGCATGGCAACCCACCTCTTACAAGAATTATTGTACTTCTGCTCGCAACACTCGATCTTATCCTGAGGTTATGAATGTTAAGTCTACAATTGTTGATTCTATTTTTAGAGGGATATGTAATAATAGGTATTATACTATTCAAATATTCATACAAAGTGATAGCATGCCTCAAATTTATGTTGAGTTTCTACTGTCAATAATAACATTATTTCCTATGTTTTTTATTTGAATGTAAATGTTGACGCTTCATCGTTTAGTATTGAAATTGTTGGAGAGGACGTTGAAGTTCAGCCTATTGAATGTAACGTTGATCCTAATATTATTGTCGATATTGATATTAATTCTTTTTGGTGTTATTGTGTTAGATCGAGATAATCTAAATTATAAGAATTTGCGAAGTAAATGTTCAGCTTTACTAAATCGAAATGAAAGCACTACTTTGTCTCTTGTTTCTGATCATGTTAATACTAAGGTTGGTGAAGGTAATATCATTAGTTTAGAATGTTATTATTGAAAGTATCATAGATGAAGTATTCCAGTGTTGTGTTAAGTAATATTGTTCCTAATATGTTGAATGTTTCTCTTATTGTTGTTTTTGTCTCTTTTCCCTCTACCTGCAAGGCAAAAAAATGAGGAAAATTATAATTATTAATGTTATGCATTAGTTTATTTTGTTGGTGTTATTTTATTTTCTCTTCTACTTTTTATGTTTTATCCTAATTTTATTGCTTGGAATATTTGTGGATTTAAAAATGAAACATATGTGATTGGTTGTAAAAAGTTTACTTATGAGAATCACGATCATATGATTAGGCATATTGAAACCAAGCTCTTTCTTTCTTTTATTTCTTAGGTTTTGACTTTTTAATAATAAATGAAGTATGATAATTTAATATTGTTACAAAATTGGTGTATTTGGGCTGAATAGAACTCTGAGATACTTTATTTTACTACTTTAGAAGTAAAATCTTAATATATTGATGGGTATGTTACTTTCTCTTCTACTGTTAAGTTTTGTATAACTTTCATTTATGTTGATAGCAATGTTACTATTAAGAATGATTTTTTGAATTCTATTGCTTATTTTGTTTCTAATATTAATGATCATTGGCTTTTGTTAATTGTATTATTAGAGTTAGTGAAAAGGTATGTGGTATTTCACATATCTCTTGTGTGATAGTTTCACATATCTCTTGTGTGATAGCCCGAACTCTCATTCATCAAGGTATTGTCCGCTCTGGCAAAACAACCTCATCTCGCCCTATTGGTATAACTTCCCACTAGGCCACCCATCTTAAGAGTGCTCCATGATAGACGCGCTTAACTTTGGTGTTACTATTGAAATTCCAGCATTACACTAAAAGGCATTTAGATGTTTAAGAGTTCAGCTTCATTCCACTCAAGGTGGTTTCGCAATCTCCCACACTTAAGTAGCTGGCATTCTCATCAGTTCTTGTATCCCATATTCATCCACTGGGCATATAAGTTTTTGGAGGTAACCTTGTAGATTTAAGAAGCAATTTTAACCATGTGTCTCGCATGGGGTCCAAGTGTGGCTCCCATGACGTATCACTTTATTTTGTATGACGCTTAGTTCTCATCTTCCTGCTATTATAATGCTCTGATACTATTTTGGACATCCAATAATCTCACACATCAAAGTATTGTCCGCTTTGGCCAAGTTTTCTCACGGTTTTTCCCCGTTGGTGTAACTTCCTTGGAGGTCACCCATACCAAGAATGATTCATCACGATCGCACTGAACTTTGGAGTTTCTAATGAAATTGCACTGTTATACCAAAAGACACATTGATGTTTAAGAGTTTGACTTCATTCTACTTAAGGAGTTCCACAATCTCCTCCCACTTAAGTTGGGGACGTCCTCGTTACTTATTGTATCCCATAATCATCTACCATGCATATGTGTTTTTGAAGGCATTCATATTTAAGAGGTGGCTCCAACCATGCACACAACACTTTGTCCCATACAGGGTTTAAGAGGTGGCTCCCATGGCGCAGCACATTGTTCTATATAACACTTAGTTCCCATCTTCCAGCGGGTACAATGCTTTTGATACTATTTTTGACAGCCTGAACTTTCACTCATCAAGGTATCGTCCGTTATGGGTAGATGGTCTCATCGTTTTTGCCTCGTTGGTGTAACTTCCCAGGAGGTCACCAAACCCAAGCGTGTGGCGGGGAATTTTTGTATTAATGTGTCCACCATAAAACTTTAGAAGACTTCTAAGAAGATTGTCTGAGCACGAAATTTAAAGAATAATATAACACCTCAAAAGTAGAAAATTTCACATTGAAATTGGCCAAATCATTCATATGTTGAAAATCTCCGTGGGTCTACAGAACCAATATTTTTCGCCACCATAAGAGTGTAAGATAAATTTTAATTTATTATGAGGTCTAGTATATCTACAAGGGCAAACATTTATAGTTAATTACATATTTAGAGTTGTGAGCTCTAAAGAAAACTTTTTAATGACCTATATGATTTATATTACAAGGTTATACATTCAAATTTAAGACTTTGAAGGTGAAAGAGAAGAACTAGGCTTAAAGACATGGTACTTATAATTTGATTACAGTGTCATTAAAAAACATAGACAAAGGGATTTAATCGTCCTTGGAGAAAGGTTACACAACAGACTGATCCTTTTTGGGTGGGTGAAGAGTTTCTTCGTATTTTGAGAGATTGAAAATGATTGTCAACAAGTTGGATGAGTTTTGATTTTTTTGATTGGGTTAAAACTATGATGAGTCCAAAAATGAGTTTGGATTGGATTGAGAGTACAAGTTTAGAGGTTTAAATTCAAAACACAGGTTGGAAACAATGATTTGAAGTTATTTGAGTTTGAATGAATTCATAAATTGAATGATATAATTGTGTGAGAATGATTTCTAGTTGAAAGTGATACCCTAATTTTTAAGCACACATAGATTATATAAGGAATCCAAATAGTTAAAGTAACTTAGACATTGAGAGCAACGCCACTGTCAAGATGCCAATGATTTTTTATCATCCCAGTGCGTTGGTAACCTTCTACTGCAACAAAGCTTGTAACAAAAAATTCTCATTGAATGTCTTGAATAAAAGCTAAAAGGAGATATATTCCATCAATAGAAATGTAATGGAGTGTGTTTATAAGCTTTAGCTAGTGGGAGAAAAAAAAATATCGAGAGAATATTCATTTTCTATAAATTAATTTTTTCCTTCTAAAATAATACAAAAGAGGAAAAATTTTCAATTTTATGTAAAATCTCAAAATCTTAATCCTTTATATGATTTTCCTTTAAAAATAGAGTAAAAATAAAAATATACAGAAATTTTAAAATTACCCATAATTTGCTAAAATTAAGCCCGAGTATGCGTGCTCTCAATCAGCCCCGGCACGAGCTCAATGATCGCGCGCGCACATGCCAGCGACTGCGCGCAAACATCAGACTACCCACACATGTTCACTCACCGCCAGCAGTTGTGTGCCCTTCCTCCACTTGCATGCGAGCGTGGCCGACCACAAGCGCCCGCAGAAGTGCGGATCCGCAGACACACATCTTGTCGGTTCGCCTTCATGCTCGCAGGCACTATTGCTAGCAATGGTAGTATGTACAAGCCATTTGTGACACCTTGTAGTACTTGAGGTTGTCTTTTGGTATTATTGACTTTAAATTTCATGTATTCATATGAACATTAAAAAGTTTATTCAATTGGGACTCATTGAAGGATTTATGTAATAACATGAAAGGAGCAGCAACATCTCACATTTCCTTGAAGATCACTATTTCGGGCACACAATTCTTCAAAAGCTTGGGATATATTTTCAACATTTATGATAGTGACATCTCGAAACAGGGAGCAATTGACACATCCTAATAAATTTATTTGTATCACACACGAATCTTGAATCATTTTAAAAAATAAACATTTTATATTTAAAATCAAGGTCATTCAGAGCCCAACTCCAACAAGCTTATAATCAAAATTAATGTCTCGACAAGGCGATCCTAATGTAGCCAAAATTGGTTCGAACCTAGTCCGATCAAGCCCGAACCAAATCATTTAAGCATAATTAGAAGTCTTGGATAGGTAATTGAATAATCAAATGTATTACAACTTTGTTAAGCTTATAGTCAAATCGAGCTTATCGTCGTGATAAATCTAACGAGCTCAATATCTCTCAATCATGATATTGTTATCCCACTCTAATACCCAAAATATTATTCGATTAAAGAAATCACTTTTGGTCGTTCGATGGAATGATCTAGATTCATGCAATATTTACAAAGGATGTCGCTCACAAAATATATAAATAAATCATCACTTTCTTTATGAAGGGGGACCTGAACCTGAATTGGAAATTGAAGAAGCTCCAAACTCTTAAGGGCTCTTGAGCTATACCATCGACTAATCGCCACCGACTAGCCGAGATCATTGCTCGACCACCGTTGTCACCGTCCAAAAACCACTATAAAGCCACAATCACTGCTAGATCACCACAGCTCGGCCACCACTATTAAGTCACAACCGCAACCAAACCGCTATTGTTTGGCCACCGCTGGACCAACATTCTACCACCAAACCATTGCTACTCGATGAATGCGCTCGAGCCCCAACCATTGTTGGACCATCATTGTCGCTAGCTGGCCAGCATTGGATTATTGTTGCTCAACTACAAGAATCGGAGCTTCGCCGCACGACCATCACTATCACTGAACCATCATTGTCGGACCGCCACCAACTAGTTGTCACTACCACTATACCACTATCATAGCCGTACGACCACCACCATCGAGTTAACACCGTCGAAACATCGCTACCCAGTCAACTCCATCCCCGCCGGACCACCGTTGTCCAACCATCTTCTTCTGATTACCACCACCGAAAAACCACCGTCAGAAAACCATTGTCTCCATCAGACCACGATCATTTGACTATCCCCGCAGCCGAAACATCGTTACTCAACAACCACTATTAGACTGCCACCGCCACCATACCACCGTTACCTGGCCACCGACGAACCATCATTATCACCACCAGATCACCATTGTCTGACCGTCGTCGTTGTCAGACCACTGATGCCCGTCCTCTACTACTATTGATGCATGACCATTGCTTTCACAACAAAGCTACCATTGTCGCCATTACCAAACCTCTGTTGCTCTACCATTATCGTCATTGTCGCTGCCTACGTTGGCATTAGACTTTTTTGCACTTGATCTCTACCATCATTTTTTTTTCACAACTGTCGGGACACCGATCACCATCATTTAGTATTATTTGTCATTTCACCAACGAAAGTCACATCCCACACGCTTGACATTGCTTCTTAATATCTAAGGTTTGATAAAGTTTTGTGATCCACATTGACATGGTGAAATCATTTCAACTGGCCTACGACTCATGATTTTTGCCTATTGAGTTTTCAACATAAAAACTCCTGTCGTCTTTTCTATCAATTCTATTTGACATGTGCGGGACTGTTCTTCGTACGACACCAAGACATTCAAATGTCTCTCTATTTTCATGAATTTATGAACACACAAAATGCATACGAAAAAGAGGAGAGAGAGGAGAATTACAACTTGCTTGGGGGAGGAGGGCAAAGGAATGGGCTACTATTAGGGCTTTGGAAGGAGGGAAAATGGGAACTCGTTTGATGAGCGATGATCGATGAGGCTCAACTGTTGAGGGGGAGAGACGAGCGATGCTCTGAGTTTCATCCTCCTTAGATCTAGAAGGAAGATGATTATGAATGAACATGAGGAAGCTTGATGGGAAAAGCGTTGAACGGATAAGTAAAATTGTGAGATTAGCATATGAGATATGTGTGAAAATGACAAATCAAGAGTTTGTTGCAAAATAAAAGGAAGATTACACGATCTATGGCTAGGGTCGGTCGTAGGCGGAAGCACAAAAGATTGTATGAATGAAACAATCAGGAAAACAGATTAGGAAGGAGGCAAAGCTCGCACGTTCTAAAAAGATAGACGGTGCTGGATTGTGGCGTGGTGTTGGTGAAGGAACTTTTGGTTCTTACAATTTAAACATTACGTGTACCTTATTCAAATTTTATTCAAATCATAATTAAAATGATGTTCAACCTATGATAAAGTCATGCCTGAATCATAATCAAAGTATGCTAGATTCATTTTTTGTGACATGATAAAACTATTTTTTTAATAATGTTCAAATATTCTTTAACACTAGTTCAAACATTCTTCAATTATGTGCAAATTATGTTTGAATAAATTTTAAATCTTTTTGTGGCAAGATTCTAATAAAGTTTTGTTAGTTGATAATATGATATATAAAATAATTGTGAGTTTGGAATTTCAAATGGGGATAACATACTTAAATCTAAATAATCAGACATATGCTATAATTAACCTTGAGTCCACTCATTTAAGGCAATATATAGAAAGTTCATCATCGATATGCCACCAACAAATTTCCAATATCCATTACGAATTCCAAGGCATGACGTTGATCTCGATTCACCTTTTTGAGCACGAAACTTTCAAACATTGATAAAAAGTCATATGGAAATCCGATATCAGCAAACTTACAGTCAAATTGATCGACTCAATGAGACGGACCCAGTGATAATAAAATTAGTATAATCCGAGTCAAATCAAGCCCTGGTCAATATATTAAACCACCTTTAGAAGCTTTTTGAGCATATTTAGAAGGTCAATTGAATATTGAATATGACGAGCTTATTGTTGACTTAAGCGTCTCGATAAGACAAATCCAATGAGCCCGTGATCACTTAATTCCAACATCGTTAAGGTATTTAAATGTCCATCAAACACTGTCTGATCAAATAAAGCTCTCCGACCGTGCAATTAAAATGGTTCATATTCCAACATGCACCCAAAACTCTATAAGCATAGCCCTACCCCTCTCATGCGGGGGGAGGAGAGCTTGAAGCCTAAATGCGAGCTTAAAGCCTAAAGAATAGCTTGAAGCTTATAGGAGTTGAGGTATAGCTTCACCTCATCGTTGATCGCCGCTTCTTGCCGCCTACCGCCTGCTGCCACCGCCAACCACCACTCACCGATCGCTGCCGACCTTCTATCACCGGTTGTCATCACTATGGGTTGCCTCCAACTTTTTAGAAATAAGTTCATCCGCACGTTAATGTTATAACTCGGGAGACTTTGTAAATTTTTCTTGCATGTGAGATAAGAAGTCTTTTAAATCATCAACTTATAGTGAATTTTTTACAATTAGGCTAATCCCCATGATTTTTTTCGCTTATGGGTTTTCCACATAAAAATTTATAATGCCGCTACTGGTTGTTTTCTTCTATCTGAGTGTGTGTTGAATTTTCACGCAACATTAAGATGATAAACTATTACTCTACCACTACGAACCTTCTAGCATGCATCAGTTTGGTATCGTATGTGGAAGACAAAATGTCGTTCGACAGTGTCTTCAACTATGAGACACTAAGGTCCACTTCATTTCCCAATGATATAAACTATTCAATTGGCGAAAAAACCTCCTTTGCATCTTGAGGAATATATCTGGAGCATTCTTCAATGAGGAGAGCAATCTTCACTGCAATCTCAATAGGTAGTTCATGTCAAAGTCATGGAGTACAATTGTACTGAGGTTGTCTTCTCACATCCTATAAAAAGAAAGTATTTCACAACTCTTCTAGGCTGGGGCGGGGGCGGGGGCGGAGGCGGGGGGTGGGGGCCTCGACTGTAGTCTCAAAAGGTTATTCACGTTAACGTCCCAAGACGACTGTGGCAAGGTAGTCATTCCACATTTCGTTTAGACAATAAGTCTTTGAAAGCCGCTCCTAAATTGGTGGCAATTTTCGTTGCAAACAACTCTTTCTCAACGCTCCCTCGGAGTTTATCGTCAACATAATCAAGAATTTGAGGCTCGATATATGGGTTGTTTTATAAGTTCATGTGGAAAATACCTCTATTGAGGGACAAATTTCAAAATCAATAACTAACAAGTTGTTAAACATTTTGGTTTAGTATGGTTGCAATCATATTTTCAAGAATATATACGGCCCATTGCGACCTATGCCCCGTTCTCGAGAAACACAGAGAATCTCTGTCACCTCATTATGAGGTTAATCGATCTCATAGGGAGTCGATTATACCTCTTCCATCACAAACTACAGTCGTTGAGTAGAAGTTTCGATTAATAATCTCAGATCGGTCAGAAATCCTTGGTGGATTTCCTTCGACCTTTTCCACAACAGGTTAGGGCCGTCAAGCAGAAGTTTTGACTAACAACTTCGGATGTATTAACCATCCTCAGTGGATTTCATATGATTTTGTCTATTACAGATTAACGTCGCCGAGCATTCTCCAGCACATGTAAATTGTAAAATAATTTAATGTACTTG
This sequence comes from Papilionanthe hookeriana x Papilionanthe teres, assembly GCA_022702705.1. NCBI lineage: Eukaryota > Viridiplantae > Streptophyta > Magnoliopsida > Asparagales > Orchidaceae > Papilionanthe > Papilionanthe hookeriana x Papilionanthe teres. The sequence continues at coordinate 40,750,029 of CM040421.1, forward strand.
AAGATCACCAGAGATTAGGGGTGTAAACGAACCAAACACGAACAAACAGAGCTCGTGTTCGTGTTTGTTTCGTTTGAAATTTAGTTTGTTTGAAATAAACTCGTGTTTGAAATTATTCGTGAAGTCACTGTTCGTGTTCATTTCTTAACGAAGAGTCAAACACAAGTTGAACACGAGCTGGTCGCGAACGATGAGTCAGTTTGACATCCCTAATATTAATATATACAAATAATATATTATATTACTTATATAAATAATATTATATTAATATATAATATATATACTAGCATACTACTAATATAGTATATTAATATATTATTATTATTAATTTACTATATATTATCATCTATAAAATTTAATTTTTAAAAATATCATAACTTTTATATATATAATTATTTTAAATTATTTTATATTTCGAACAATAACAATTTAAACACGAACGAATGCATCACGAACGAATACATCACTATTCGTGTTTGGTTTGTCTAACTTACTAAACGAAAAAAAAGTGTTCGTGTTCGTCTCGATTACTTATCGAACGAATCAAACACGAACACCTTGACGAACCGAACACGAACTATTCACGAACAAAGAGTTTTTTTTACGGCCCTACCGGAGATGAAGGCCTTATAAAGTGAAATGTCTAAGCAACTTATTACTTAAGTATTTTAAATATTATTTCTACAGTATTATGGATGATTGATTTCAAAATAAAAAATCAAAATATATTTCATAAAAAAAAAATCTGATAAATTTTAGACATTATGGCTTATGTACTTTATAAAATAAATTTCTCACAAATAAATGCTTTGTGCATATCAAATATACGAATGAATGAAATGTCAAACATCAAAATAATGAGAAAATATTATGTCCATCGTCAAAGTGATGCGATCCATGCCATCTAGTGCGAAGTGATGAGATCCATGCCATCCATAACATCTCGAATTTAAAGTACATAATATTTTTAGGGCTGTGAACGGGCCGAGCTTGAGTGAGCTCAGTCTTGGCTCGTGTTCGACTGCTCAAAATTATTCGACTCGAAATCGGCCGTGTTCGAAATGGCTCGTGAAAGGTGTGTTCGTGTTCAGCCGAATTAAATATTCTTGTTCGTGTTCGCCATGCTCGGCTCGAAATCGCTCGTTAAAATTAATCGGAAAAATATATGCCAATACCGATTCGATCCTGACTAAATGAATCGAACGATAAACATAATAACGCTACCACATAGCAATTATGATTTAAACTTAAAATATAAATATATATAGCATATTAATATATAAATAATATATATAATAAATTATTATATAAATAATTATATGATTATTTTTTTATTTCGAGCGATTCGAGCGAACACGAACGAACGAACAATAGTCTGTGTTTGGCTCATTAACATTTCGAACTTAAAATTTGCTCGCTGTTCGGCACGTTAGCAGCTAACGAATCGAATACGAGCTACTTAACGAGCCGAACACGAGCTGTTCGCAAACAATGAGCCAAATTGCGAGCCCTAAATATTATCTTCAAATAAAAATGGCATAACTAGATGGACAAATTATTCAAAGCTAAGGCGAATGAGCGCTGTGAGTTTCAAAACCCAGCAAGAAAGGAAAGAAAAAGCAAATTTGTTCTTCGGCTCATGAAGCAAGTGAAATATCGGCACAATAGGAGCGGCATGTGGCTTTCCTTTTCATGGTGTTCTAGGAGAATAAGCCAAGAATCCAGCACGGGTCTTGCTTTCATCTACAACGACAACTAGGGTTGATCCCCTGCAGCTTTCCGATCCACCTCCATTTTCTGTGTTTCACTTTTCTTTCGTCTTAGATCCACGTCCGTTCTTCTTTCGCGGTTCAAAGTAAAGCGAGATCGCAGACTGGAGAGGAAGGCATGCCGGCTGTCGAGGTGCATCAGTTCGCTCAGTGCATTACCTGCCACGCATGGAGCCCCGATCGAACGAGTAATTTTATTGCTTTTTGTCTTTTTGATTATATGAGCTCCTGTTGTGCCATTCCTACTGCTCTTCTCATCTACTTTGAGCTTAGTGAGATGAAGGAGATCAGTTCCATATGAGAATTCTTTTGTTTGGGCAGGATACCAGTATTATTCATTGGGATTGCTAAATAGGCCCATCCTTTTATTTTTTAGATTTGACTTTGATTTCGTAAACCTAATGCAGGCGAAAAGATATTTTTCCCTTATAATAAGTACTTGTCCGGGCAAAAAGTGCAATTATAAATGGATCGATGCCATCTTGTTTTTCCAATGGTTTCAAGATTGTTGTAGTTAGCTCCATGAACGAAGGAAGTATCCACAGAAAAAGGACTATTACTTCTTTCACCGTCAAGCATAATGTCACATATATGGATGTTTTAGAACTAACTAGGTTTGAACTGTTTTTAATAATCTCAGCTAGATTGAGAATGGTTGGTTAGATTTGCTTCCGTCATACCATGCTATGTTTTGTACTTATGAGAGGGACATAGCTCCACTTGATCAGTGCTTCTCATGTCTGAAACTTGAAACACGTATATATGCTATCAAATTTTGTTTGATTCTAACTGCAAATTGGCTCTAATCATGATTACACTATTATTTATATTCATCTCCAAATACGACGGAATAATATATTGTTTAAAATATGACCGTGCATATATGTGCGCGTGCTTGATATATATTTATGATTCCAATGAAGCTCTACAATGTTTGTAGTAAATCATATGATATATAAAATAAATGAGTTTAGAATTTTGAATGGGGATAACATATTTAAATCTAAATAATCAAAAAGATATAATAATCAATCTTGAGTATATAATTCGAGGCATATATAAGAAGTTTATCATAAAATAGTTGCAGATGATGAAGGCTTTATGAACCAAATTGTTTAAGCAACTCTTTATTTGACTATTTTAAATCCTATTTCCACAATAGTACAGATGATTTATTTCAAAAATAAAATTCAAAGTATATTCCATCAATAAAAATATGCACATATTTTATAAGTTTTGGATATTATGACTTGATGCAGTACATAAATCAATTTCCCACGAATAAATACTTTGCATACATCAAATATACAAATGAATATAATATCAAACATCGAACTAATTGCAGGAAAGTATTATGTCTGTCGTTCAGACGTATAGACTATGGTGTGATCCAATCCACGTTGTGCGTCTGATGACGTGGTGTAATCCAAATAATAATTTAAACAATGTTCAAACTACGATTAAGCCATGCTTGAATCATAATCAAATTATGCTAGATTCATTTTTGTACCATGATCAAACCATTTTTTGAATAATGTTCAAATGTTCTTAAACACTGGTTCAAACATTGTTCAAATATGTGCAAACTATGTTTGTACAATTTTTTTAATCTCTTAGTTGCAAGATTCTAATGAGGTTCTGCTATGTTTGTAGTAAATAATATCATATCTAAAATAAACGAGTTTAGAATTTTGAGTGGGTATAACATATTTCAAACTAAATAATCAAACATATACTATAATTAACCTTGAGTATATCATTGGAGACATATATAGAATGTTTATCATATAATAATTGCATGTGGTTGAAGATCATCAAAGATGAAGGCCTTATGCGCTGAATTGTTTAAGCAACTCTTTATTTGACTATTTTAAATCCTATTTCTACAATAGTTCAGATGGTTTATTTCAAAATAAAAATCAAATTATATTTAATCAATAAAAATACACACATTGATGACTTCTGCGGTATATAGTCAATTTCCAACGAATAAACTCATTGCATATATTAAATATAAAGATGAATAGAATATTAAATTTCAAAATAATTTCATGAAAATATTATGTCCGTCGTCCGGACGTACAAACTATGGCTTGTTCCGAACCCTGTCGTGCGTCTGATGGCATGGTGCAATCCAAACCATTATCCAGAGGCTCTTATTTTCTAAGAAGAAAAAGGAAAACAAAACAACTAAGCACTTTGGCCCATTGGAAATGCAAGCCATATATCGACACAATCGTATGGGCATGCGGCTCTCTTTTTGCTGGTGTTCTTGGAGAGCCAAGAATGCAACACAGGTCTTGCTTTCATTTACATCGACGACTAGGCTTGATCCCCTACGGCTTTCCGATCTAATATTTACTCAAAATTTATGAAATTTTGGTTGTATTTGAATTTGTCTCGAGTCAAATTTAAAATATTTAAACTTGATTTGCGATTAATGTGCTCGAAATTGGTTCTATATCACCTCTGCCCTCTGCTGCTCGTGCTTCCTTCATTATTGCATGACCAACTTCGATTATTTTTGTATGCTATTGTATGCTCAAATCCATCCTTTAGAGTAGTACTTATGCGATAACCTGTAACTTATTTACAACTTTAAACCTTTATAGCTATGAGAATGGATCACATCGTCAAGTAACATATTAGTTACCAGAAATATGTCAACAAACTCTCTTTTCATGATATTTCTTTCTATAACCCAACTTGCTTAATTTTGTATTAATGCCTTAATATTAGGCATCTGACAAGCAAGGCAACTTAAATGCTTGTTCATTGGCAGGAATTATATTACGGGGATGCATCTTAGTAGAGCCTTGATATGGAAGATAAAAGTATGCCTAGGTCTAATAAGTTTAGGTTTCCTAGATTTATTATAGTCTATCATTGCAATATTTATGAAAATATAATTTAAAGAGTTTATTTTGGGACTTTCGTTGTTATAATGGAGAAGTGCTTTTGGGTTATATTTCGTGAAAAATCAAAAGTATGGAGGCGTAAAGATGAATTTATAAAACTATAATTAAGCTAATAAAATTATTTTGGTCCAAGCGTTAGACTATAAAAACATTGTTGATGTATAAGTTTCTCATTCAAAAAAATGAGAAATTTAAGAATGATGTGTGGCAAACATAGAAATGTTAATATAGGAAATGGTCATATTAGATTAATGATTGGAGTGATATTTATTGATCGTAAGATAATTTAAAAACGATTTAGGTGGATTGAACATGTACTATAAGATATGAAAAATACATCCGTTAAACCGATAGATAAATTAGTATCAAAGGATTATGATGGAATGATAGAAATGAATATAACTCAGGCAATATGGATAACAATTCTACAAAATGATATGTGAAAAAATTAGTTAAACGCATCAAAGAACACTTTCTTTAAGAAGAACTTATAGAAACTAAGGATTCTTAATGCCGAAAAAAATTGATTGGATCAAATTAATGAAGATGAGCGATCCGATAAAATACCCTCAACATTATTGTTCATTTCCTTTCTTTTTTGTCATATGTGGTGCAATATATTATAACTAGTTTAAAATCATTATGAATTATTTTATTTCAATGCAAATCACTACATCACATGTTCTAGACTCTTTTTTGAGTCAAGCTAGCACGCTTACAAATGCTTATTGGTCATATCTAGCTCCTTTGAACCACAAGTGGTTATGCTTTAGACCTTTAAACTATTTTATTGAAAAGTGGTATGATTAGCCCTATGTCAGCAAATGAGCTAAGTTCAATCTCAAAAGCACGTCATTAACCTATACATTTCACCCTGTTCTACTTGGGATAAATGAGAGGAGACAACTCATGATTGTTAATTAGACTCCTTGTACATTATTTCAAAGCCTTTAAATGTTGGTAGACTTGGTCCATTGTGATACTTCAAATAATGAAATTATAGGATCTTGAATGAGTTTATCTTCATTATCTTAACCATTCCCCACTTTAATAATTTCAGGCTTAAATTTTAAATTTAAGCCTAAAAATACATGCTTTCCAACGAGAAGTTATTAACTATGTAGGCTTACATCTATAAGAAGTCTCAACCATAAATTTAAATACAACTTGAGACAACATCAATTGAAATTTGGTTACGATAATTTATTTCACCATGCAAAAAACTATTCGAAAGTGCTCATGCACATTAAGGAGGCTCACAAGGATAGGGTTTTCGTTGCTTGAGTGATCAAAGATGTAAATTGATTATGCACACAAGGTCGTTTATCATATATAACATGATTTTCCATACATATGTAATGTGATTATGCATAAATGTTTTAGACATTTTTCTGAGAAAGCTTAAACTTGTGAAGTCATGCCACGCCTCGGAACTTTTATCGTTCGTCTGATACGTTTGAACCACAAGTGGTTCTTGTTTATACTTTTGAACAATTTTGTAAAAATCAGTATTATTAGACCTCTTTCAACAAATGAGTTGATGTTAATCTCGATGCCATGTCTTTGATATATAGACCTTCACTCTGGTTTGCTTATGATACCTTGAGGTGGTACGCCATATTATTAAGCAGGCTCCTTGTACTTTGTAGTTCAAGGCCCTTGAATTTTGGTTTACTTGTTTCATTATTGTACGTGGGATGATGGATGTGATATTATTTAGGTTTATCTCCATTCTCCAAGCCATGCCTTGCTTTAGTAAATTCAAGCTTAATTACCAAATTTATGCCTAAAATACAAGCCCATTATTATTATTTTTTTCTGTGAGTTAGAGGGATTATTTAACTATGCGGCTTGTACCTTTAAGAAGCCTAAATCTCAGATCCAAATATACTCTGAGACAATATTAACTAAAATTTGGTTAAAAAATTTATTACTTCTGAAGGAAAATGATTCTCTAGTTCTCTCATGCACATCAATAATGCTCACAAGAGAATAATCTCCTTTTTGTCAGTGAACAATGATGTATCTTGATTTTGGGCATTAAGGAATAGTCTAAGGCATGGATTACCTAAGGTCAATCTTCTTCTATAACTCGGTTGTGCACCCATATCCCGATCACTTTTTTGAGGCAAGCTACAACTTGCGAATGACTAATGGTTATGCCACGCCTTTGAACTCTTATTGGTCATATTCAATACTCTTGCCACAGATGGTTATGCTTTAGAATTTTGAACTATTTTGTGAAAATTGTTATGAGTTGCCCTATGTCAACAAACAAGTTAATGTCAATCTCGAAAGAATGAGATTGACATATGCATTTTTATCCCTATTGATTTATGAAATTTGAGAGGTGGCAACTCAAGATTTTTAATAAAGTTCCTTTTACTCTACCATTCAAAGCCCTTACATGTTAGTAGACTTGGTCCTTTCGTATACTTGAATGATTAAATCATGAGACTTGATTCGATTTATCTCTATCCTCCCAATCAGTCGTCACTTCAAGCTTAATGCCACCTTTAAGTCTAAAAATGCAAGATTAAGCAACCCGTGTAATCTTTTTGTATGAACAGGAATGGTTATAAACTATGAAGGCTTGCAATTATACAAAGCCTCAGTGTTGAACTAAATAAACCCTAACACGACATCAATCTAAATTTAGCTAAAATAAATTAATTCCACCTTAAGGAAAGCAATTCTGTAGTGCTCTCATGCACATTGAGTTGGCCTATGAGAATGGTGTCTTATTTTCTTGAGAGTTCAATGATGTAACTTGATTATATCAAACAGTGAATGGTCTATGGCTTGTATTACCCAAGGTTAACAATCAAATGTAATTTGATCATGCATTCGTGTTTTACTTTTTTTAGTTAAGCTAGGGCACACGAGTAACTAGTTGTTCCACCAATCATCTGAATTAATTTTGGTCATATTTGATATCTCTGAACCATAAATGGTTATGCTTTATACTTCTATGAAATGGTATGCTTAGGTCCTGCCAACAGATGAGTTAATGTCACTTTTGAAAGCATGTCTTTGACATGTGCATTTTCACCCTAATGTGCTTAGGATATTTAGAGGAGGCAACTCGTGATTGTTAATTAGGCTCCCTGTACTTTGTAGTTCAACGTTCTTGAAGGTTGATAGACTTAGTTCATTGTTATACTTGGGATGATGACATCATATGATCTTGATTGGGTTTATCTCTATCCTCCCAACCATTTCTTGCTTTAATAAATTCAAGCTTAAATACCAAATTTAATCCTAAAAATATAGGTTTAAGCTGCCTCTTTAATTGCTTTCTTGTGAGTGGGATGTGTTATTAACTTTGGGGGTTTGTACTCATAAGAAGAGAAGCCTCAACCCATATCTAAATAAATGTCGGCACAACTCAATTGAAATTTGGTTTAAATAATTTTATTCCATTCTGATGGAACGTTATTCTCAAGTACCTTCATGCATGTCTATAAGGCTCACAAGAAGAGGGAATTCTTTTCTCGTGCGATCAAAGATGTAACTTAATTATGCACAATATGGAATGGTCTAAGGCATGCATTACCCATGGTCAATCATCATTTATAACTTGATTATGTTCATATCTTAAATATTTTTTTGAGTAAAGCTAAAATTCATGGATAACTGAAAGTCATGCTACGCCTTTGAATTAATTCATGAATGACTGAAAGTCATGCTACGCCTTTGAATTCTTATTGGTTATATCCAATACTTCTTATGCTTGATACCTCTGAACTATTTTGTGAAAATTTGTATATTCCCCTAGAAACAAATGAGTTGGTGTTAATCTTAAAAGCATGTCTTTTTATGTACATTTTTTCACCCCGGTTTCCTAAGATATTTGAGAGGAAGCAACTCATGATTCTTAGCAGGGCTCCTTGTACTTTACAGTTTAGAGACTTGATCCCTTATAAAATCATAAGATCTTGATTGGATTTATCTCGATTCTCCCAACCATTCCTTGCTTTAATAACTTCATTCTTACATACCAAAAAAGACAAGCCTAAGCAACCCTGTTATTTACTTTCTTGTGAGTGGGAGGGGTTATAAGTGTGGGGACTTGTACCCGTAAGAAGTCTGAACCTTTGATCTTAAGAAGCCTTTATAGAACATCAATTGAAATTTTGTTAAAACAAATTTGATCTACCTTAAGGAAAACTACTCCATATTGCTTACTCTTACACTTTGAGGAGGCTCACAGGGAAAAGGTTTTCTTTTATTGAGTGTTCACAATAAGAAATGGTCTAAACATACATTACCAAGGGTCAACCGTTATATATTGCTCCGTATCAAGATATTTTTATCATGCTTATCTTTTGCATCAATGCAAATTATTGTGATCTTTTTTTCATTTTCTAATTTCAAATCTAATTCTTTATGATGTTTGATCATGTTGGCTGTTGCATTATCCATTTAAGCTGAACAAGGGTTTAAATTATATTTTTGACACTAAATCATCTCAAGGTGTTTTTCCTTGATTATTCTTTTATGGAATTAGCTTAGGCTATCCTACATTACTTTTTTTCTCACTAAGTGTTGTTCGGACTTTCTGTGATATGTCTATCTCCTGCTTAATTCGTATTTCCATTTAGATATATTTGAAAATATGTTTATATTGAAGGCATGATGATTATTTTTCCAATAAATGACACCTTGTCACACTAAATAGGCACAAACACAACAACAACAATAAAGCCTTTGTCCCACTACTTGGGATCGACTACATGAATCATTTTCTCCATTGCGTCCTATTTAGTGTCATATTTTCATTTAGTTCTAATAAACTAAGATCATTTTTTATAAATAAGCCCAAGTCTTCCTAGGTCTACTTCCGCTAATCTTAACATAAGTCGAATCTAAAACATCAACTCTTCTAATCAGATGATCAGATGGTCGACGTTTAATGTGACCAAACCATCTAAGACGACTCTCTTTAATTTTCTCCATCACACTGAATAGACACGAAAATACTTCATGTGATAATTCTCAGTAGTTAAGAGTAAGTAAATTAGCTTTATATTTATGAGAAAATGATTCATATATAAGTATAGGACAAGTAAAATTATATGATCATAAGATATAAAAAATAAATATTTATTGATTTATTATGATTTCTAACAATCCTTTTTCAAAATAAAAACATCATACTCATGGAAGATAATAAATCTGAAGAACAAAACACCAAACTAAATAAATAAGTACAATTGCTAAATTTATCTCTGTGACAATAATTCAGTAAGCTTGAATGAATTTATTAAAAGAGAAAACAACAATGCATTAGTTTTCCGCCAAATTTAATAGATAGATTTTATTTTTTAAATCATAAACAATAAGACACATGCCATGCAAGATGATTAATGAACACACGCACACATAGATATATATATATATATATATATTATTTTTTTATTTTTAATTATTATTATTTTTTTGACTGGTATGTCGTCGTCGTCCTGCTCATGCTCCGCTAGGGTTTCGCCGCATGGCGATTTTTTATTTTTAATTATTATTATTATTTTTTATTGGTATGTCGTCGTCGTCGTCTCGCTCATGCTCCGCTAGGGTTTCGCCGCATGGCGAACCCTAGCGCCTGCTACACGGTTTCTCGCGTCCTCTCCATTGCATGCCGTGGGAAGCGTTCGCGTCTCTTCTCACGTTCGTGCTTCCTCCTGTTCTACTCGACTGCTGCGCTGCCGAGATAGCGGAATCTGCTCGACAGCTGTGCCGAGCTCGACTCGCCGTCGCTCGACATCCGCGACATCGCCGTCGTCGATCCACTCTCTTCTGTCGATGGCCGAGCTACCGTCCGCTCGACATCTCGCCGGCTCGACAGTCCGCGTCCACAACAACGGCTCCCTCCTGCAGGCCCTGTGGGATTGCACAACTGAAGCAATGACCTCAGACTGTTCATATGTCGAAGCCCTCGCCGACAATAACCCCTCTCGCGCCCCCTCCCGTTCCAACATTTTCCAGCAGAGATATCACGATGCCTTCGCACAAGGCATTGAAATTGAGTTTCTCAAAAAGGCGTCCCGCAAAGACGGAAAACCTGCAATTTTTCTTACAGAGGAAGAGATCTCCACTCTAGTTGCACCTCATCGATCGATTTCGTAGAGTAAGTTTCTTATACGTCAATCCTAAACTCGAACTGATCCGAAAAGAATTTGAACAAATGAAGTTGAATGGAAGTTGGAAGATTGGTAGATTGGATGAGCGACACGTTCTCATCTAATTAACTGATGATGGAGATTACACCCAAGTGTTTACTAGAAGACTCATTCGAATTGACAATTGGGTGATGAATGTGCTAAAATGGACGGTGGATTTCGACCATCGTACTGAGCCTCCCATCATCACTGTTAGGTTTCGCTTCCCAGATCTGCAGGTACACCTTCACGATCAAGAGCTTCTATTCACCTTCACAAAGATATGTGACACACCACTTCAAACCGACCCGCCTACAAAGCATATGACTCGACCTTCTGAGGCTAGAATACTGATGGAACGAGACATCACACTACCTTTTCCGAGAGAGATATGATTGACACACAAAATCAGGGATTTTGATAACCAGTATAACTAGAACAAATACCTCTTTACTGTACCCACTGCCGTATGTTTGACCACTCTCCCCATCAGTGTTACCACTTGCATCCGAAGCTCAAACATCCACATGCAAATACTACTGGACCGCACATTCCTGCGACGGGTATACCGCCTTCCTCACCGTCGCGTGATACCCACTACCGTTCCCGAACAGGCCGAGAATGATCGACCCTCGGAGAAGCATCGGATAGTTATCCATCGCTAATACGGATAAGCGTCATCTCTCCGCTTCTTCTACCTGGAGCAGCCTACACTACCATCTCGGTACCCACTACTATATAGTGAGATCGACCACGTTCGAAGATAAAGAACAATCAAACACTCATATTATGATGACTGAAAATGTGCCTACTACTACCGGTGAAGAACTACTGCCTAATAAGTATCTTGGTTGTTCTACTCCGCTCAACGGATAGGAGATTCCTGAGTATTGAAACTATCACAACAATCGCCTTTCCCACTTCGGATCGATTATCAAGTCTATCGAAGAATGATGACAGTGTATACTTCTCGAGGAAGAAGAAAGTTCGAGGTTACTTATCTCCCTCGAAAACTTAATTGAATGATATTTTGGTCTCCCTCAGTAATTGAGAAGCCCTTCAGAGTGTGATTTATGGATGCGCTACAAGCAACTGGGTAGAGAAGCTCTCGCGACCTCGTCCTCTTTAGTTGTTTGTTTCATTTTGTTCAAACTTTTGTATCGCTCTGTTTGAGCTTTATTTGCTTTTTGTTTCTTACGAGTCGTGCTCAATTATTTGGGCCCTCTCATAACACTTGCTTTGTACCCTTTTTATTTCAATGAAATAGGCCTTACGGCTCTTTCTTCATATATATATATTGTTATAACACCTTGGTCATGATATAATATGGTATAAACAATGGTTGTGGGCTTAGTGAATCTAACTGCTGGTAGAACCAACTCTGTGATAATATCGCTAGTTCGACTGGCAAACTATCAGAGTAATAACTATTCTAGAGGGGTCATTTGACTCCATTAGATCAGTGGAAAACCTTCTTGTTTCAAGTGGTTCGCGTCTTCCTTCTGGCTCGGGTTCTCCTCCGGTGCTCGCAGCGAAGTTGCGCTGCTGATTGAAGGGGTTGCTCGAACAGAAGGTGGACTACTCTCCGGTGGTTTACTGAAGTTGCTGTTCCTCGATTTCCATGGTGCCAACTACTTTTGCCGGGGTGGTGGGAAATGGTTTGGCTACTCGGAAATGTCCTGAACATTTAGTTTTTCCACAGGCTCTTCACGATGCGGCGACAGGAAGAGGTTCCTGTCCTTTTATTCATCTTATTGGGGAGAAAGATGACTCTCCTGCTATTATTTTTTCTGAGGCTGAGATAAATGCTTTGAATGAGAAAGTGAAATTTACCCTTATCAGTAAGTTTGTTTTGTGACATCCTAAAATGGAGTTGCATGAGAATTCTTCGACTCACTACATTTCATCGGAGCTGCAAGATGGGATCGTTTGATGGAAGACACTTATCGATTCATTTAATCGGTGGAGGACGACTATGTTGGGTTGTTCGCTGCTAGTCCGTTTTCATCACAGTGATCGAAACGAAGATTATTAAGTCTGTCTCGCATTTCGACCTCTCAAGCGATCCTCCCGTGGTTCCTATTCGGTTCAAGTTCTGTGTCTCCCATATCGATATTTCAATCAAAATGTTCGTTTCAAATGGCGTAGTTCCCTAGTACGCCATCGCAAATGGACGCTACCACTTATAACGCGACTACACCCGACGCTACTGAGCTCTCATCGAGAGGGATATTACTCTCCTGGATGTCCATCGACTCTGGGTGGACTCGATCGTGACGCTCGTTTGACGGGAGGTGGTTATGGAGCATGAGCCTTATTATCGTCCTCACCGAACGTTAGCACGTGAGCAATGCTTGGGCAATGACACGAAGACTGTAGATAGCTGTATGCGACTCTATCCCCCATCTAAGAGAGGAAATGATAGGACTTTTATGGGACAAAAGGCCAATGATTTGGCTGACACTGCCCCCATCTGCATTATTCGAAGAACAGGAACATGATGAAGTTCGTCTTAGACAGGTTAACGAACGAGTTAATATTGTTACCCCTTCACCCTCTTCTGATTTACCGGCTCGAGAGGTGGAGCGACCGAGACTACTCGGTGGACGCATTCTCGGAGAAAAAAAAGGATGCTCCTCCTACTCCTTCTCCTCTTGTTGTTCTTGTGACCACAAAACCTGTGGTGTCCGACGAGTATTTTCAAAAATTTAGCGTAAAACGAAGAAGCTCCCGAGTGATACCCATCGTCGTATCTATCGTTCCTTCTATGAATCCGAAGGATCAGCCCTCGAGAGAAGAAACGAAGAAGAAGAAGTAGAAGAGAAAGGTTGGAAGTTTACACTTCGACTGCAAGAAGTTCTGGAAGAGTCATTTGGAGAATTAATCGATGATATCACTGCGTTACTCCGGAAGATTGCTTTGTGGATCGCCACGAACTCAGCTCGAGAAAACTCGCTTGACGACGTTTCTGCATTAATCGTTATTTGCATGTTTCTTTTCTGTCTTCTGTATCCTTTGTTAGAAGTGTATGTTACTGTAGGGCTCACTATTGAGCCATATCCTCATCTATTCTGTAACCGTTTTATTTCAATGAAATAGGCCCTTGGGCTTTGAATTATATATATATAAATATAAATGGATCATTAGAGTAACTGATTTTTTTCTTAATATTTAGTTAGCATCTTATAATATCTTGAAACAAGAAGGTTTTCCACTGATCTAATGGAGTCAAATGACCCCTCTAGAATAGATATTACTCTGATAGTTTGCCAGTCGAACTAGCCAATATTATCACAGTGTTGGTTCTACCAGCAGTTAGATTCACTAAGCCCACAACCATTGTTTATACCATACTATATCATGACCAAGGTGTTATAATAATATTTATGAACAATATGATCAATATTTCCTTTATAATAATAGAGCATGAATTCAAATTTTTCATCTGCAATATTTATTAATTTATTTCACATTAATCAAACTAATTTTTTTTTGTAGAAGAGGTTCTGCATTACATGAGTCATTTTGAGATAATTTGTATTTGCATATGACACATCTACGTGAATGAAAAATAAAATAAAGCATAAGGCATGCATATAATTGTTAAATAATTAAGTTTAGAACAAATAACAAGGACACCTGCTTGAAAAAATAACGATAGCTTTATCCACCAACCAATAAAAGTTACCTACATCTTGATCTGATGTGAGAGTCCAATGCTCAACTTTGATGTAAAAGACCAACACTAGATGAAGGCTAATTCAAAAACTTTCGATAAAAAACTGTAAAGTAATCACATACATTTATATACTATCCTTTATATTGAGTAAACAGCTAATTATGCCAAAATACATAGAAATAGGAAACCAAAACCTAAAACATTAATTTCCCCTAAATTGAATATTTTAGTAGAAATTAGCCAAGGTTAAACCATTTCTAGTACGAATTAATCCAACCCTGAAAATCATTTAAGTTATTGCGTACCCAATGTTTTAGTTCAATACATCTAAATAATAAGCTAACTTAAACAAGACGATAAATAATTAATAATTAGAATTATAAAATTCACTCTGTAATAGTAAAATAGTATTCTCTTACTAAACCCAGTGGATAAGATGAATTGAGAGTAGTCTCAACCTTAAAGATGGCTCAGCAAATATGACAAGCAAGAGGTAAAGGTATTGGGATGGAGATGCTAAGAAAATTGTGTTTCCTCTTAAGGAAGAGAACTTGGGACTATTGATAATTTGAAGTCACCATCAAAGAAGGACAAACTAATGAGGAAGCACATAGAGTTGCAAAGATGTGCAGATCACCGACAATGGGATGCAACAATAAACTAGATGTCGAGGGGGAAAGAAGCTTCTGGCAACTCCATAGATTGACTTAGATCATGAATTAGTGGTTCTTGTGATTGGAAATGAAAATGAGAGAGAGAGAGAGAGAGAGAGAGAGAGAGAGAGGAGTGGCAGTAGCAGCTCTCTATATGTTGTGGGTGGTGTCACCTTAGGTCAGTGGGGTGTAGGCGAGATCCTCAAAACATTTATTTTTTATATCATGACTTAAGGCAATAATAAGTTTTGTTAAGGACCATCGGTTCACATGCTAGTTGTGACCATACTTAGTTTACGGTTTGTAACACCCATTTTCATCCTTTCTAGTAAAATTTCATGAATGTAAATTTAAACTTTAGTTTTGTTAGGGTGAGGGATAAAACTTCAATTTCAATGAATTAATTATTCCTTTTGCTCAACCAGTTGATGGCATTTCATTTCATATACTGCAGTGGTTGCATTGTGTCCAAACAACGCTGAAGTTCATATTTATAAATTTACTATGGACAAATGGGAGAGGGTCCATGTTCTCTTTAAGGTATATTTTATTAGTTCTTGTTAATGCAAACTCACATTCATTTGGCATTTTTGAAACTTGTGATTTTCATTTATCTAATATCTTACTTCACTCTTTCTTCTTCCTATCCTTTTGGCAGCATGATCAAATTATATCGGGGATAGATTGGAGTCTCAGTTCCAACAAAATTGTAACTGCATCTCATGATAGAAACTCGTGAGTAGACATTGAGAATTGAATTTTCTCATTATATCATTTATATATTTTAGCAGCTTAGCTTTCACTATTGGTGAACGATCGACACAAAGATACTTGTTTGACATTTATTATGGATCTTTTTCCAGCTATGTTTGGAATCATGAAGGATCTGAGTGGGTACCTACTTTAGTCATTCTTAGATTAAATCGTGCAGCTCTTTGTGTTCAGTGGAGTCCTAAAGGTATTGGTCAAATTTATTGCTACAATATTTTGTTTCACTATTCGTTCGTGCTTGTTATGTTCTCTTCTGTGTTTTAAAGGATGTCTTATGACCTCGGTTATTGTCCCTAGTTGAGGATTAGGGTTGGGAATAAATATATTTTGAGGGAGTTTGGATCAATTTAAACCAGTTTAAGCAGATTTGAACTGCCTTGAAATCACTTCAGTGTTAGAGGCTAAGGTTTCGGTTAAACATTAATTATGTGCGCACTTTTTAGTGTAGTTTGCTGAACCCAATTTCAACCCGATTTCAATAGAGCCATACCTAGTACAGTAGCGCCTAAAAAATATATAAATTTTTTTTTTCAAACATTTTCAAGCTATTACTAGGGTTTTTTATTTTCTTAGTTATAAATTGACTCTATTATGCTCAACATTTGTTGTTCTTTTGGACTTTTATTTTGATTTTCAATTATTATATTACAAGCCCTTTGTTATCAATAAGTTATATTTTCACCGAAATTTGCTGTGTATAATAGTGTGCTTATGTATAAGTATAAAGATTTCTAGAACTGAATTACTTATTTGCGTTCTGTTTGGCTATTTTACTTTCTTGTGAAATATTCTTCGTCATCAGCTGATCACCCTGACCGCCTAAAATGTACTCCTTCAACTTCCAAAGTGCAATGTTCATATTGGCTTGTTGGACATATACTTGCTGTATTTTCTGTAGTTTAAATGCGAATTAGCTCTATATTGTTTCCCACAAAATTCTATGCTTTTGTACTACCTTTTGAAGGTAACCGTTTTATGATTTCCATATAAAGATAACAAGTTCTCTACAAGCTTCATAATAATATCGAAGCAATTTACTACTAGGTTTAGAAGGTGGCTGAAAACCAAGCAAGACCAGGCAACAACATTAGCTCAAAACAAATTTATTTGAGCTAGGATTGAAAATTATCATTAAATACAAATAATTTCACCATTAGCATTATCAATTCAATTATTTTGGGTTAGTGATGCAAGGTGAAAATCAAGTTGGGGGATTTGCTATAATTCTTCTTGGCATCAGTTGCTTTGTTAATAAAGTTGACTCAGTATGGAAGCACCAGGAATCATAATGGTGATTTCAACGTGACTGGGTAACAATTCTAAGGTTAGGAAAAGTTGCAAGGGTGTAGTTTTCTTGAACATAGGAGATGAAACCCTAAAATGCACCAAAGAAATTTGCTAAATTCCATAAACAGATTTAAGATTCTTGAATTTGCACTGTAATGATACCCGCAAGAATCACTGGGGGCTTGAAAGGCTTTTTGAAGGCAACATTCCATCATCATAAGAAGAGGATTGGCTTTATATTTAAGTACAAAGGAAGTGAAAATGTGAGGTACTAGCTTTCTAAAGTATATTAAGGTTTTAATGGTTTGGTAAGTAATTTATCACTCAGTGTCACTGCCACGACCCGGCCTGAGAGCTTAAAATTTTTAAGGCTAGAATGTATGGCCGGATGATAGATATAGACTAATTTAACTATACAATTCAAAATGATATCCAAATAATAAATAGTCACAAAATCATAGAAATTTATATACATCAATCAAACTCACAAGAATATTCATTTTGTAACAGTACTACTGAATTAAAGAAATTATACATAGAAATAATATTGTCCGATATATATTTTCATTTACTCTTCGTTTTCTATGAGCATATTTTATTTTGTTTTCCATTATTTAAAAGAGTTTTTTCTGAAATAATATTTATATAACAGGTTAAGTTACACTAATTTAGTAAATAATTATAGTTATACTGTGTGATAAGCTTTTATGCATATGCATTGACATATAGGTGGTTCAAAAATGATATTTATTAAAACCTATAAATAATTTGAATTTTTTTTATTGGAAACTTTATATCAATTTTAAATACATTTCATTTAAGAAATTATCTTGGAGCGTCATTTAAAATATTGTATCATTTAATGTACAATCATTTTCATTTTACTTTTTAAGTATTTTACATTGTCATGTTTGTGCGCGGCTACAATAACATCTCCAATTAGTACAAAAATGGGGCGTTTATTTTCTTGGCTTAAACCTTTATTTCATTTAGTTTTTATTTACTTTTTTTAAACTAATTGAAATATATATTATTAATCTTTTCAGTGTGAATGCAATGAACATTATTAAAAAGATGTTATATATTTATATTGTATTTGAACATTTAATATTTTTTTAATGCTTGCAATGATTTGAACAATTCAAATATGATTCTAATTAATTTAAGAAAAAAACTTTTATACTTAACAGAATTATATGTAGCACAAACAAAAATATAATCACTGACCTTGGCCTTTAATTGATTTATTTTGTCGCCTAATCTTCAATCTCCACTTCTTTTAGCATAATATACAATCACATAAATTATTTCTTTATTAATCTCTTTAAACTTTTTAATTTTGAAACTCATGTCTCTAAGCTAATTATATAATGTAAATACAATCTTTTTTTTTTAGCCTCATTAAATCAAGTGTTTATACTTATGTTGCATGTCTCACGTACCTTATTCATTTTTAAATCCCTTGATATCACCTTCAATCGATCACTCCTCTGATCACCTCTAAAGCTCTATCAGTGTTTTCCAATCAATATCCTAAACTACGTATTTCTCTAAGTCCTGAGTGTTATACTAAATAAAAGAGTTACAAATTAGAAGAATTATGTTGATTGCTCTTTTTCCTCATCTTGTTAACTCAAAAATTATTTCAACCTTTCGGTTCAATTTTTTTTTTTTTGCAAATATGGAAACATGACATCATTAAGCGTAAACTTAATATTCATATTTCATAACTTTCAATTAAGATAGTTATTCTTGAAATAAGTAGAAAAAAGCTAATATAATTTATCATGTTTGGTTTGGTTTATCCCTACTCAAAATTTCTGGCACGTTTGAAGCTCTAATTAATTATTTGCCTTAATGGACTAAGGCACCATGATTGAAGCTTTTGATATCGTTTCAACTATTTGACTTCAGACATTAAGTTAATCCTTGGAAAAACTTTGTCTTTGGCATTGAGCTGCACATTTCAGTGCTTTGGGGTCATGGCACTTCTTCTGTAAGTGCTGGGCTATCACAAGTCTTTATTGAATTTTCTAACTAACACTAATGGCTACTTTCTCTCTAGGCTCTAGCCAATTGAGTGGCTATCTATACTTTCATCCATACAAAAATTCATAAGATGTCATGCCTATCCCACAATCATAATTGTTATTGGTGGCGAGTTCCACTGAGGAATGTTCATTCCTAGTTTCCTTCAAAGTTGATAACTCTTTTCGAGAAGTTCTTCTAGCATCTATATAATTTGCTTGGTTTGCCTATCGGTATGAAGGTGGAATGTTCAGCTAAAGTCAAGTCAGGCACCTATGGCATCCTAAATCTACCTTCTTAGTTTGCACATAAATCATCTTTTTCTGCATAACATGATCATCTTTTATGCTGTTATTTGCACTGCCTAGTGAATGGTAATAGCCTAGCGGATGGGTAGGAAATGGACACACTTGGTGGGTTAGTCAATCCAAATGGTATTGTTTCCTTGTGGCGTCCTCAACAAACCCACAACAAATTCCATGAGAATGAGTGTTTACTTCCACTATAGAAATTTTTAGATGCCGTAAAAGTCCCACCTACCACTTTTTTTAGCTTCACTACTTGGTTAGTAAGACACCTATTGATTTAGTCAGTGATATTCTCCTTCATTCTTGGCCGCCAAACTCATTTCCTTGAACATCTTTTGGAACTTAGTTGCATAGCACATTTATTGGTAGGCTTCTTGCATGATTTCATCCTTTAAGCTCATTAGGATAAAAGTTTTTCTTTTATGAGAAAGCAATTTTTGGGTATTGACAAGAAATTTACTTTGATCCCTTTTATTAACTTGTCATCTCATCAACCACTATCTCATTAGTCTTCTCAGCATTTAGTAGTCCCTTTGTCATATTTGCATAACAACTACCTTAGTTGAGTAGTGGGTGATAACATAAGTTTATTTTTGGCTGAGATATCAACAACCGTTTTAGCCTTACCTATATGGTATTGAAGTGTGCATCATAATCTTTTAGTAGCTCCATCTTTTCTCTTTATGAATGTTGAGCTTCTTAAGTTCATAAAGGTTTTATGACCATCAAAGTGCTTCATACAACGGTTACATGGATAGTGTCCTCATATCTTGACAGTGAGACAATAACTGCTAGCCCGAGATTATGAGTCAGGTAATTTTCAGGTGGCTTGAGCTTTATGGATGCTTAGGAGATCACTCCATTGTACAACATAAGCACACATCCTAGTGCATGTAGAAAGCAATTATTATACACCTTGAATCTCGTGTTTGTTTGGTAGTGTAAGTGTCGATGCCATCACGAGATAATCTTTAAGTGTCAGTATGGCTTTGTTGTAGTCTTTTGCCCATTTATGTTGTCACCTTCTAGGTTAGCTAGATTATATGAAGTCTCGGTAGTAGCTAATAATTCGAGGAAGCTGAACACTTTCATTATGTTTATTGGCTTTGGCTAGTTAACAATGGTGGAGATTTCTTGTCGGGTCATTAAAGTGCCACGACACTAATCATGTACCGGAGAAGGAAATGCAATGAAACTAGAAATAACATGTAAAACTTGGCATTCAATAATGCCCTTCAATAATTCTCGCTTGCTCTATTATATTTGTGTGGTTGTAGGTTAAATTTTTCTAAGATAAAATAGATTTTTAAGAAAAGACACCACTTATAAATTTTTACTTATAATTAGGATTTTATGATCTAATTCAAAAATTTTTCGTAGACACAAATCCTTCTAGTTATAATTACCTTTCTTGCTCCCCAAATTGCATTTTGAATTAAGGCCTGTCAACAGGATTTTCAATTCTTAGATTTAGTAGTAGTAAAATGATTTTGGGTAGTGATACGTTACTATTTTCTCAGTGCAAATGGTGGTGTAGATATAATGAAACCGATGAAGATCTCATAATTTCATCATCCCAGTTCTCATGAACCCTGGTCTATCTTTAAAAAAAGGATATTTAAATATAATAACATCTTACTATATACAAATTATTTAATAGATAGCACTAACATTTCAAGTAAAACTATATCTAACAGCCCCTAAGGCTAGTAGCCTGTTCAAAATTGAAGCTCTCAACAGATACTTGTGCATAAATGCTAGAAGTTTTACTTATGAATCGATGATTTCATGAATTATTTGAAAAGAAATGCACCTGATTTGATTTTATAGAGTTAAATAAATGCTTCAATTTGCCTTTTGCCATGTTGGAGGTTTAGGCAAAGATATAAGAACAGTATTTTCATTTCCACTGGCAACTAAGTCATCTTGAATTCTCAGAAAACAAGTTTGCTGTTGGGAGTGGAGCTAAAACTGTTTGTATTTGCTATTATGAGCCAGAGAATAACTGGTGAGCCTTTCCGATCTAAGTATTGCTTCATTTTGAGCATCCCATTTTCCATTTTATAATATATTTATTTCTGGTGGAATGTTAAATTTTTATCTAATTTATTTTTTTCGGTTCACTTATTCTCTTTGGATAATAATATATTTGAATTTAAATATTTTAGTAGGATTATGTTTGATAAGATATGATTTGATTTGAATTTATTTGGTCTTATACTAGTAACCCTGTTTCTATAAACAATGATTGGTGGCTTGTAATTGAATAGACTCTTTTTTTATGAATGAAAATTATGTTGCGCTCATCGTGTGTTTTTTTTTTATCAAAGTTCTGATTGATCCACCACCAGGGCTGCACGTTATGCTTGCATGTTGCTTGTAATCCAAGCCATCCCCCACATCACTCCCTGTCACATGCTAAACATAGGGGGAGTGATTCTGAGTCTCACATGCAAGCATTCAAAAGTTAGGATTTTAAGCCCTAAGTTTCTCGACAAACTCGGACTCCAGACCTCAAATCTGGTCAACTTTAACATCAAACACAAATAAAAACCATAAATGATGAAATTTGTGCTTTCTTCATCCTTTATCCTTTAAGCCCCCGCTTACGAGGCTCCTCTGCTATCGAAGTTTCAAGTATTATTGTTTGGTTTTCTTGTCTATGAAAAGGAGAGGTAATTAACTATCAGGCCTTTCACCAATAAGAAGTCATGAACCCAGATCCAAATAAATCCGGAACAGGACATCATTGTTAGAAAATATTTGGTTAAAATAAATTAATCTACCTTAAGGAACACTACTAATTTCTCTCTGACATCAAGGACTGCCCCTTGTCCATTGTGCTCTTTCATTCTAATTCTAATTCTTCTCTTAATTGGTGTTTCTTTACATCTCTGTCTTACTTTTTTGGTTTGTAACATTTCTTCATTAGTTGGAGATTCATACTTCCACCTGTCTTCAGCCGGGGACCATGATCTACCTTGCATTATGTATCCATTTCTGATATCTGCTATTTTTGCCATTATTATGAAAATCGTACAATGTACTAGTCTCTAATGTTCTAGCTGTCTGTCTATCTAAATTTAATTTTACTTCCTCCTGTTCCTATTTGGCTGGAGTTGGTTATCTGCTGTTAAATGTCTTGATCATTTTTTATCGAACTTGCTGTGCTGTACGGTTATCTTTTCTTCTTAGGTGGGTCAGCAAGCTCATAAGGAAAAGACATGATTCATCTGTAACAAGTGTTGCTTGGCACCCAAACAACGTGAGTTTGCACTTATTTTTGTTCTTACATTTAACAATCATAATTATTAGAGTTTTTTTTTCATAGTAATGCATTTGCAGAAGTACTTCGCAAAAGTTAAATTGCCAATAGGATTGGCCGGATTCTCAATTTGTCAGCAATTCTATAATGACGTTGCATTTGTTTCTTAGCCAGTTGAGCTACACGGCAACTTAAAATGCTTGCAACACATTTGCTTTGTTTATTCTATTCACTATGTTGTTTGGTATTGCAAGCTTGCTGTTTTATATCCTCCACACGCTTTACTACATTTGATGTTTTGACACTACGACCCTTGCAACCCATTGAAAGTAAGAATCAAATAAACTTAATAAAAAAAAAAAAAAAGGTTTCACAGGTGAATGTTTTGTAGCATTTGAAAATACAAACTAAAACCGAATTGCAAGATTACAACTATCTGAATATGGCATTAGCAGCATTTTAGTCCCAAGATAGCCGCTACTATTCTTTGCTTTAGTTGCAACAATTCAGATTATAGGAAATAATATAATTCATTTGGCTCAGAGTGGATGATGGAGAATGATGACAAGTTGGATTAATATTTCATGGCCTGGTTGCATAAATTCTGGTCTACTTACTCAACAAAGATAGTTGACCTCACTTGGCTAAAATATTATTGCCAGCAATTATGTATTGCATCATCAATGGGCAACTCATAAATCTTGGCTGAAAACTTGCAAGGGGTCTAATTTTAAGGTGGCAGTGGCATCTTCTAAGATAAAATATAAATACATTTCAAATTTTAGACAAATGATATATGATTGTATACTTCTATCATTTCTATTTATTGGAAAATTTGATCTACTTCGAATATGGTATGGATCTTGTTTATTTGTGCCAAAGTTTAAACATTTCAAGTTCTTGTTATAATATTATTGCATACCATTTCACAATTGTACTCCTAAAATCAGGATTTCAGATTTTTGAGAATGCTAATAGTGTCTTCTAGCATCAAATAATGGATTGTTAGATTAGTATAACCACAGAAAGGTACAAATTATTGTCCATTTTCATAAATTTGGAAGGTCACGTAAATATTGCGACCTTAAATATGTTTTCCTTTTTGGCGTTCTATTCATGCTTGTGGACTATAAAGTTTTTAACCATTGTTTCGGTCACGTTTAAGTGCCTCCTTATGAATATTTGTGTGTATGCATGTAAATTTTAACACATTGATTCGCTACCTTTCTGTACTCAATCCGCAATGAATCACAACTTCCTGTTGTACGCCCATACTTGCACGTTATTTTGAACTTTCATTTTTTAATTGGGGCATTTACATACATAACACACAATTCTCATGTATTTACATATCCCACATTTATACTTTCTTATTTACACACAAATCACTCAAATTTTTAATATCACATAACAAATAGCACTATTATCAGTTTTTAAGAGTAAAATACACCTTTTTGTGTGTAAGTTTAAAGCCCTAAAGTGCTATGTGTGTAAGTATGAAATTTTGGATGCGAGATATGTAAATAGATAAGAATTCTGTGCTGGGCATGTTAATCTCCCTTTTTAATTTTAAATGATTGGTGAAATATTTTTTTTAAATTTTCTTGTTTGCAGATATTACTTGCAACTACATCCACTGATGGGAAGTGTCGAGTCTTCTCTACATTCATCAAGGGTGTTGATACGAAGTACATAAATACCTGATTCCTTCTTAGAAAAGTATAATTTTTGAAACCACTGATTGGCTGCAACTTTTGAATAGGGATTCAGGAACAAGCTCTTCACGTGATCTAAAATTTGGAGAGGTTGGATACTCAATGATCTCACAAATATTCACCTTTGATTAAGATTCAAATGCATCCTTGCTTGTCTTTTAGATTTATCTGTAATGCATTAATTTATTCTATTCTGAATTGGTTTTATTTGGAGCTATGTGAATAGCTAATCCTTACTGTTATTCAAACAGAATTGGAGGAAGTGCTTTATGTTATTTTGTATGATGCTTACTATTGTTGTTCAACTTGCCATATGTTAATGATTGTCTTAGGTGGCATGAATCTTCCTGCCAATTAGTAACCTTGTTATTTTTTCTTATTAAATTTAGTCTTGAAACAATTATTTAGGGTTTGTTTTATGACGTTTT